>JACJUY010000926.1:138645-153178 GCA_014220935.1 Platorchestia sp. MABIK
AGATTCCACGTTCCCTAAATTCCATACTAAATGGTGCCTTCCTCCTTCCTCTCTTTGGATCGCCTTTGTAGCGAATAGGGAGGCTTAAACTAACTAAAAATCTAATTTTAAATTCATGTTCCCTTTTCTGTTGCTGTAGTTTAGAGAAGGAAACTCAACATGAAGATGTAAGCTGTTGTCCGAGATGTTTTAGCAAAACAATGTAGCTGTGCTATTGAATACGAGAAAATTTGTGCGAAGTTTCTCGAGCATTTGACGCACCAGTTTTGGTTGCATTTCATTTGTTTTCACAAGGCCAGCGGTGAGTTTTATGACAATTTTATGACTTTTACTTTTAGTGCTTGGATCACGTTTGATCACCGACCCATGCTGTAGTTTTAAAATTTACGTTAACAATAAAATTTTCCGCCGGATTAAGGTTCTGCTTGTGCGAATACTTCATGTGCTGTTTTGGATAATTGCATCTATAGTTTGATTGATTTCTGCTCTTGTATCTCTAAACCTGATTTATCTATCTGTTTATTTATTCGGAACTGTGTTGAGAATCTAGAGCTATGCTATAGAGCTGTTACGGCTTCTATTTCATTTCTCACTGCCCAAGGTAAAATGTATCTTTCTAATTTTCTTTATTTATTCGAGGGGAATCTCACGCAGTGCTTTAGAATTAAGAGAATAACCGTCGAAGTCGTCGCGAATTACTGCTTGCAACGATGCACGTTGTTGGAGAAGGTAGGGTCAGGTTAGGTTAGGTCAGGTTAGGTTAGGACTGGTCTCATAACTCGCCGTGATCAGTCCTGTAATTCATTCCTGCTCTGCTGTATGCAGCGACTTTCTAGGCCGTTGAGCACAGCGAGGTGGCACGACGTGTTTTCTTTTAAAACTCTCAACTCCTCGAGGGGAAATATGCGATCCCAAGCTGAGATTTAGGTATGCCTTCGTTTTGTTGTTATAGAAAAGGTCTTTGGTTTTGCTAAAGACGATCTTTCCTCGTTTCACCACTGTCCATTTTTTTCAGAACCTATTACTTTCTCCTTCAACTTCACGTTGCTTCATAAACTTCTTTCAATTTTGCTGTTTATTTCCGTGGGGTGTTGGGACACACCTTTTGCGTAGATTCCCCGCCCTTTTGACTCCTTACTAAATGCTGCCTTCTTCTCTTGGGAACACCTTTTTGGTGGCTTGAACTATTTTGAATTCAATCGAGTCTTTCTGTCTTTTTCTGGAGAATCATATGCGTATAAAAAATAACATGGGTACAACGTAGAATGTAAGCAAATCGCGCCAGTTCTCCACACATTGTACTGAGAATTCTCGTGTCGTGCACGCCGTGCACGATATAAATTCACTGCGTTTGTGGATGTGTATATTTCACAGAGCTGCATGTGGCGGAAGTATTCTAGTGCCCTGTTTTCGCGATTAATCTTCTGGAAACGGTGAACTTCAACCCTTTGACGTCGGAATTTTTGTACTCAAATTACCGTTATCACAACCGCCGTCACTAAACTGGCACCGGCATTAGGGAGTCACCAATACCAGGATGAGGAAAGAACTGCTACCCAGCAGTGGACTCCAAAGAACTCATCATGGAACTAATTTAACGAGAGATACAATATACTGAGGCTGTTTTCGAAAGAGGACCGTAGAGTTCTCTGGTTCGTCAAAAGGTTTAATTCTCGTCTCACGTACATTCCTTTAAATGATTGCCGCTCTTTGGAACGCAGAACCCCCGTACGCATCGTATCCAGCGTGACCATTTTCCTATATGTATGATATTTTTGGGTCGAATTCATCTTGTGGGTTCCAATGCCCTAATCTTTGAGTCTCGTCTGGGTTTCCAAGTGAAGTAATTTATTCGGTGTGGATTGTGTCGTATTGTGATTGTTAAAGTTCGTGCTCTACGGGAATCAATCTGGCCGTTTGTACCCGATGTCTTAGTGGAATTGAGATAGGTGGCGCCTGTGTCGTGCCAAATTCAGAATGCATAATTAGCAGTTCCTGTGCTTTTTAAATTGCCCGTGCCATACATTCTAATTTGCAGAATTCGAGTTCAATTAGACGTACATAGTTTAATTTTGCACCGAGAAGTAAATTACTTAATTACTTATGTGAATAATTTGTGTTGAGTGAATTTTGAGTATGGAGTATTCCGTTGCGCAAGTTATATATTGTACAGGATATTATTTACAACTCAATGGCGCTGTTGTACGAAAGCAGTTATAAAAATTATCTTTCCATTTTAGAAGACGTCAAAGAGACGTTAAACTGCGTTTTCTGCTACGTTTTACTGGGGTAGATGTAGGGTGATAGAGTATGGTTAATATTTATATTTTCCGAAGTATATTAGAATTATCAGCTTGTGATTATTATTGTGTGAATATAAGTATCTTAAATAGGGATATTATTGAGAACAAAGAGTTAAGTACTTATACCACATGAAGCTTGTGTTCTGTTGATGGGCTGCGAGTCTCAATATTGTATTGTTCTTTTTCTGCTGGGTCTACTTCTTAATTAGTTGATTATATATATATATATATATATATATATATATATATATATATATATATATATATCCTGAATAAAATGGCATACATATCACAGAAAATGACCGTGTGCGCCAAGTGAGTAGGTCCAAATTACAAAATAGATTACCTGAGCCATGAGTCGTAGGAAATTAACCATATTTGCTGAATAAACTTCCATATATGCTTAGCTAATTGACCACATTTACTATTGGCCATATTTACTTTATAAATTGGCCATAATCACTTGATAAATTGGTCAGAAGCACTTAATGAATTTTCCATAATTACTGATAAACTTATATGTGTTAAACAAATTAGTCCAATGTTCCAAGTGAATTGGCAATACGTTATAGATAAATTTGTCATATATTATAGGAAAAAAACACATCTACCTTGTAAATGGGCCCCCCCTCAGGGGGATACAACTATTGTATCTATGGGAATTAGCGCTCCCAGGGGGACAATGTGAGGGCCCGAGCTAAAGGTTAGGTAGGCTTTCTTTTCGTTAAAATAACATAGGTTTTTGTTTTGTTACGGACCAACTTTTTTTCGGTTCACTGCTGTCCTGTTTTTTCAACACCTACTACTTTCTTCTTCAACTTTGATCTTGTTTCATGAACTTCTTTCTCATCTTACTGTTTCTATGCCCTTTCTGCATAGATTCCACGTTCCTTTAATTCCATACTTAATGGTGCCTTCTTCCTTCCTCTCTTTGGATCTCATTTGTTGAGGATAGGGAGGCTTAAACTAACTAATAATTTAATAATAATCTAATATGTAAATGAGCCCTTATGAGTCACGTAGATGCGCTATTTCACCAGGTATTTTACGGATAAGTCTTAGCGGTGTATACCAGATACACAAGCCACGTATATCATCTGCGTTCGGCACTTTGATGAAATTCATTGGCTGGTGTTTTGATTTACTTAATATTGAAAATAAAGCAAAACGTGTGATTTCCATAGTATCTAACGTAGCCACCGGGGTAATTTTGCGAAAGTATGAGCTAATACGCCGGTGTACGCCACTGAGCGTCTCATTTGTGAGGGATTCTTTTGGTCGCTAACGGCATGCGTAGAGGGGAGGAGTAAAGGACTCGTTTCCGTGCTTTAATGTTGATTTTATCAACACACTTTAACATTATCATTATTATTATTGCGACGGTTGCTGGCTACAAATCTAGTTGGCAGTTGCGCTTTTACTCTGTGAGCGCCGAGTGGACGATAAGCTAAACAGTGCAGTTGTGCAGGATTGTCGTCATCTCAGACACAAGAGAACTGAAATTGATGTTAGTATCGAAAGGTGTTGACCGAATCAACATCAAAGCACGGAGACGAGTCCTGAAAACTGAAAAATACACGTTTCTAGTGCATACTCGCATGAAGCGTTTGTTAGTTTTATCTGTGGGAGTGGTAAACGCTATTTTATTTAATTTCAATAAGCTTAAAAAGTTTGGTCCATTCGTGTACGTTGGCGAGAAGTTGCTCTTCCGTTTATTTAGGAGACGAGCGAAGACTCTGGAATGAGGAGAATTATTATCTATTCGTTTCAAGTAGATGCGACAAGTGGCAAACTCGTGAATCCTCGAAAACTTCTCGCGGTCGAAACTCGACGCCTCCGAGCGAGGCAACAGACAGCTCACGGAGGGAGAAGTGTTAGTTAACGAGATCATTTCTCGACGTGAGCGAGCCCTTTCTTCCAATTGTACCGCATGATCCACCTAGTAAATACTGCGGCACGTCGAGAAATTATCTTGCTTAAGCCCATTTCACCCTGAGCTAGCAAAACAGCATCTAGCAAGCTCGCGCGAGCTATCTAGCGTACGGTTTGCGAGACTGGTAGGTAGGAATAGCACTATTATGAGTCATTGCCTTCACACTGAACTCCCACTTTTTATCCAGCATGCGAGGTGACAATGCTATACCTACTTAACAGTCTCGCAGACCGTACGCTAGATAGCTTAGGCAAACTTGCTAGGTGCTGCTTTGCTAACTCAGGCTGAAATGGGCCTTACCAACACTTTCTCGATGTGCTGCAGTATTTTCCATGTAGATCAAAAGGACCAATTGGGGAGAAGTGCACGCGCCCCACTCTTATTTCACGGTGTACTGTCTGAACAATGAACTACGTACCAAGTTCAAGTTCATCATATGTTAAAGTAAGAAGAAATTCAGTCAACATTTTGCGAACTCAAATGTCGAGTGAATTTCTTCTTACTCTAATACGTAATTAACTTTTTCGTTGGAAAAGAAATTCATGCAAGCTCATTAATTTCTGCTGAACTTTAAGGATCGGGAACCCCTGCATTTTAATTTTGTATTCAAAAAGTCTGATTCGAATTTTTCCTCGTCCCATGTAACTTGAATCATTAGGCGTTAGGGGAATTGTTGAAGAAGTTAAGAATTTCTGTGGTCACTAAAATATCCTGAATTTTTGTTCAATTCTGTAACGTACGTGTGCCCATTGTGCGTTGTGTTCTGCTATTTATTTTTTTCAAGTGTTAAGTTGTAGAATGAAAAATTATGTACGTATAATATTTATTCTGCAGTTTCATTAGAGCGAAGAAATATAGATTTACTATGATGTAATAAAAACTACGAAAAACAATCTATAGATTTTATTTATTCTGAATGTTTCCTCACGGAATGCTTCCTAGAAAGATCATTAATTTTGTTCCGTGAGTGTCAAGCATCCACTCCATTCGTCTTATTTTCTGACTGTCTATCATACCGCCTCTGAAGAATGTCTCACCCTCCGTATCAATTCAACAATGTGACAGTTCTGTCACGTTTTCTTCCCAATGACGCATTCAAATATAGCCTATATGAATTATAATTATTTGAATTTAAATCATATTTTTATTTACTCGGCCCTGACGTGCCAGAAATATTGGAAATTATTTTAATCATTTAATACAATATCTAATTATTTACTCGCCTCTAACTTACTGGAAATATTGAAGAGCTTGTGTAATAGAGCTTTCGTTCCGCTGTCTCTGGTGCCACGCGTCTGTCAATGGAGTAATGAAAGGATCATAAAAAATTCTAGAAGTCGAATTAAGACCAAGCGATCAAAAACGCTACTCTTCATCCTTTCGTTTTGTCGCACCATTAATGTGGCGAAAATGATGGCATGAACTTGTTTTTGACATATTGCTTCTACTTGGGAACACTGTGACCGCATCGTGGGTCACCGGTGGCCACGGAGGGGATATTCATAACGCTGCTGACCGACCAGTAGCCATAAACTCAATTTTTGTCAAAACTTAGAAAGAGCTAGGTGAAGGCAAGATCCAGCTAATGATCGCTATTCTCATAGTTGCTTACTGCAATTGACTTTAAATTTCAGTCGAGTATTGAACTTTAGTTTATCCAATTGCGGTCAAAGTGTTAATGACTTTACCCGTTGGCCGTTTGACGAGACAGAACTTAGGCAAATTTTCATTCTACAAATTACTATTTAACCCCTACTACCCAGCTTGCAGAAAACCATTTACGCCCGCGACAAAATACCTGTGAGTTCCATGTGCATTTATTAATGGGGAAATTTTTATTTTTACCCATGTTTACATTGATTTTTTAATAGGCCTACAGAGAGACTAGCCAAAAGTAAATAGAATTCTCACGCTGCGAGCAACAGACGCTGTATGTTATTTGCGAGTCCAACTCGAGGCAACGGAGTCGTCCCAGAGGAATATTATCGGCTTTTCCAATATTATCTGCATTTCCATAGATGCTTTTATAAATAAACAACGTTGCCTTGCCCTTGTTCGATCATTCTCCTAAGCGTGGACGTAGTGCGCGAGTCTATTTTCTTGTGATCGTCTCGTATGTTTCACAGCAAGAAGAAGCGACCATCAAAACTGGCGTGGATAACATCGTCAGTTAAATGGCAAGTTTCACATGGCAAACACCTGAAGAACATTACCGTGAAATGTTATAATATCTATATTATCTCAGTTACCATCACGTGACTTTTTTCACGTACATCGAGACGTCTTCACATGACGCAAACATTCCGTGGTTTTACGCGTTCACCGCGATGGGTTAAACTGAAGTTCAATATTCAAATATAATTCGGAGTCAATTGTGGAAAGCAATTTTGAAAATAACAATTATTAACTAGATCGTGGCTTCATTTAGCTTTGATTAAATATTTTTTTAAATTAAGTTTGTGACTTCTGGTCGGTCAGCTGCATTATGAAAATTCCCTCCGTGTACACCGGCGGCTCACGTCACAGTCATAGTGTTATTCATTGACGTTTAAAAATTTTTTCATCTTTCTACCCCTCAAACGGCATAGTATAAGCAACAGGTTTAGGTTAGAGAAATATCTGCAAATGCTTCGGGGACTGGCGCCCCTTGAGGGAATGCTGTTAGGTCCTGTCTGCTGTTGATAGGCTTTCGAGACGTCTATATTTCATATCCCCTTTACTTCTTTCAGTTTCCATGTCTTTGCTAACTCTTCGTCGTGTCTTTCTCCTCCTTTCAAACTTGCCGTTTCTATGCGCTAGCCTCCCGTGCGGGAACCCCCAATGTGCATAGATTCCCCATTTTCTACAATTCATTGAACTAATAAAATTATAATATCATCCTTTCATGAATACCGACGGACGCCGTGTAGGAAGTTGTGATAGTTTGCTGACAGTCACCGTGGCCGAGTGGCTATAGAGCGAACGCCTATCGCGGGAAGGTATCGGCAGTTCGAATCCCGGCAGTGCCGCCCTGTGCTTCTCCTCATTGGGAAAACGGACAACTCAGCCACAAATCCCCACTCTACCCAGGTGTCGGAAATGGGTACCGGCTGGATCGGGAGAACCGTCATTGCGTCCTGATGTTAGTTATAAAGCATTTGAAAAACCAATGTACAAGATGATATGTATCTGGCTTGACTGGAATAAAGCATCTTTTTTAACAAAAAGCTTAGTTGTGAGCTCTGAGTGAGCAACCGTAACCACATATTTCTGAGTCACAGAAACACACATTTTCAGTAGCTCACTGAAACAAGTATAAGTAATAAGCCACAGAAATTTTCGGTGAGGATAATAACAATTAAATTTCATAGGGGAATTTTCCGCCGGGTCATCATGCTCATCAATATTTTAGATTATTCTGCTCAATTCACTAAGAAATTACAACTTCAAAAATCCCACGAAAAATTACAAACATTAACCGCTTATACTTCTCTGAGAATCAATTATCTAACATCACGTACTGGGAGAAAGTAGACGTTAAAAAGCCTTCAGAAATAATATTCGAAAATGTCATTGACAGAAAGTTTTCACATAAAACGTTCGACATCGCGGAATAATTAACAAATATTCAGCGCTCGAAACCAGTTCCCAACTGCGCTACCCAGAAGTTGCGCTGCGTTAGAAATCCACACAAAATCTTGAACAAAAATCCGTCAAAAATCCTGCTACGTGACACCACGCTTCGCTGATCGCAAATCCGTGAAGGGATTAACGGAGCTGCACAACTGGAGCGAGACTCGTCAATTATGCTAAAACCTGAAGACAATTCCACTATGTCGTTTAATTGGCGATAATTCACATCAATTACGATACTTGCTACGGAAGCTTACGCTCCGTTCCGTTATTTGGCCGCTGAAGAAATGAAGAAATGAGCGAGGCACGCATCAACGCTTCGTGTAAATGATCCCATTAACAAAAATTAACTGACTTGGCGTCATCAAAAAAGTCAATTCTAGAATAATGAAACCTGTGCGTTTTCCTTGAATGTTTGATTAGGAAATTAAGAAAAGAATTTTGCTTGCTCATGTTAAGACAGGTTAATTTTTCAGTCATCGTGCTGATTTTTTTGGTTAACCTATCTGGAAATATGATATGAATTTCTGCTCAGTGACGCTTGATCTTCTTCAATCCGTCTACATACTTAAATTTCAGAAGATTTGGACGTAGATTAGGAACGATTCATTTTGAGTGCATCTTTTTATCGAACACAACTCTGCAGTTAGTCTATAAATTTAGAACTTCTATATGTTAATAAAAATTCAAAATTCGAAAGGTTGCAATAGATTTCAGGTATCAACATGTCTTGGAAATGAACGGCTTATCTTTCTTTTCTTTTTTCCTCGAAAGGAACGATCATGTATTCGTTATGAAGGAAAACATTCAGAGGCAATTTCCCTAAGGGTTCACTAATTACCTCCGTCACGTGCATCAGTACCTAACGAGTTCCAGTTAAACTCCTCGACAATTCAGAATTTCGCGACACCAAATTCAAATCGCGTTCCTGTGCTATTCCTACGGAACACAAACCTTCAAAATTCGAGCGGTCGGCCCGCAAGAGGCAGACGGATCTCTTCCAAAGAACGGCTTTTAATTCTACGCCTCGAAACAAAAACCCGGAGCGTAACATTTAAATAGAGTCTATTAAAGTCAGACTAATTTGACTTGCCAAAGAGCCATGTTCCTTTGTGTGAGTAAATTACAGTAATTTGGATGTGGTCCAACGCCAGCGAAACCCGGACCAGACCGCACTTTCCGCACTCGGAACTGCGGACGACCATGACACTGCGGACGCTTCTTCCGAGGAAGAAATGTGTTGATTTTACTAGAAATTGCAACAAATGATGTTCATTAAGGATTAATTCAAACCAACAGAAGTTAAATTCCGAGTATTTCCCCAGGATGAAAACGTCCGTAGCAGTGGATATCATTTCGCACATGACGTAAAATCCGTCATGATTTGCATCTTTGAGTTAGTGAATAATAAGAAGCTGAAGGTATGCTCTGACAGTGGAAATTCGAAAGATGAGAGTGTGATAATCTAAATTTGAATATTCACGTTTTACAAATTTCTTCAGAGAAGTAAAATTAACCAAAATAAATAACTTACAGCAACCTAACAATGATAGTTGTAATATCCTAAAATAAAATAAATTTTGCTAAACATGTTGAAAAAATGACGTATCGTTTGTTATCTGAATTATAAATCAGTTAGTAAAGCAGCATTCGATGTCTAAAGCAATAGTTATATTTTAAAAATAAAGCAAAATGAACTTTGGAAAATTTCAGGATTGGTTAGAGAAATGAGCGCAAGAGGCTGAATAATTGTATACGAAGAGTTGAGTAAAAGTTAACACAGTTTGTAGGATCGTAATGCATGAAAATTTCAAAGTCATCCACAAAATCCTTAAGTGAACTTCAATAAACAAGTCACCAGCCCTCAAATTGATAGCTATCTGATATTTGGAATGCGATGTTAGCAATAAAATATTCATACTCCAGTATTAATGATATAAAATAAGTGGCGTCGTGTAAGAGTATTGGTGATAGAGATTTGCAATTAAAACACTATATATATTTCGCCGAAGTTAGATTTCTGACTTTTGAAAATGCTTTCGAAAATCTAATCGAGATAGGCCGATATAAGGAATTTCAAATTAGCCACTTAACACCTTTCCCATTGCATTTTCGTCTTGCATTGGGAGTACGGAGTCAGGGATTATTAGTGGCGTGATGTAAATAATTAATTTTTTAAACCTGATAATAAAGAACTAATGGTAGCAAATGATCACTAAACGTGTGAATACTCACTTTTAAATCAAATTCAAACTACAATAAGAACAAATGATTGCATAAAAATCCAAGCATGAACGCTCATCGACATTAAGGTTAGTTCTTATTATTAACTAACTTTTTCAAATACGTAAACTCTCAACAGCATAAAACACCTTCAGCCGGGGTTGTACTTACGTTCTGGGATGCGGGTTATATTACGAAACTCATGGTTATGTTCTAGGATATGGATTATATAACAAAATTCATGGTTATGATCTGGGATGGGGATTATACAGTATAAAGCAATTCATGGTTACGTTCTAGGATAAGGAGAATATGTTGTACAATGCAATACTCGGCGCAAATGTACTAAAACTTTTGCTACAGTAACTATTATCATCGCTTCCTAATAGTTCAATAGTTTCAATATCAAATTCTGATTAGGTGGGCGTCTTCATTTCTTTCAATGTGAAATTTTTATCTTAGGTCCGAAACTTCACCAATACCCGGCAAATACGTTCAAAGTGTGGTTTAATCAGATGCTAGATCCTATTCTGTTAACAGTAATCTGGAAAAAATGTGACAGCGTAAAATATGATAAAATAATTTTGGATACATTACGAATGACTAGCTAAAAAAAAGCTTGCTTCAATACCCAAGTCCCAGCACTTACCCAATAGAAAAATTTAATATTATACTTACTTAGAGAGTTTGGAATATTTAATATTTCCCTTATTGCCTGTACAATTTAACCAACTACGTAATTTAAAACTAATCGAACTACAACAGAAGCGGATCTAACGTCCACGTGAACTATTTCGGCAAACACGAATTTCTCTCTTTTCTTTGGGAGATCCAGAAAGAAGTGCGGACTGCGGTGGCTTTCAAAAGTGCATATTACACGTATTTATTTTGGCTGTTACTTGCATTCATTTTACATTCTACATGTGTTTATTTTATGTGAGACATGCATTTGTTTTTACAAGTTACATGTATTTATTTTACATGTTATTTGTATTTCTCTAAATTTCTTCAGACTTTCAATCATGGCAAGTTTTTAACGCTCAGTTTTTCGGAGATTTATAGAACACAGTACTTTCACCATCTCAAATAATTAATCAGTATTGTATTACTAAATTAGAATACTGACAAGCCATAGTTCTGCTAATGGCCAAGTTAATAAGTGTTGGATAGTGAAGAAAATGCTGAGAGAAAATTCAATATATTAACACAAACTATTTTGTCATGCAGTTCTGTCATGAGTGGATAGATGAAACTTATTTTAAAAATGTGAAAGAGTAACAAAAATAACAGAAAATGTTTCCAGCAATTCCGGATATTCTTTTTCACTTATGAACTGATGATGAAGGTACTCTCCTACGCACTATCAATTGAAAATGAATAATTTTTTTAGTATTGTCTCCACTTTTAAAGTTGTCTTAAAATGTGATTTAGAGGACTGGCTACTGTTCCATTATTTTCTGATCAATGGCGTCATTGATAATGCTTAATTAAATCTTCGGCTACTTCTTATTTAAAAGTCCCATACATCTGTGATAAATTTATTAGGGCATATTTATACGAACTAATAGCGTTTTTTAAGTCATAATCATTTGAACGTAGAACGTTTCTTAAAATTTAGTCGTTGGTCTTATAATATCGAACTCACTAATTTTATTCTATTTAAATGACTGGGTCCTCGATTTTTGAAGCATGCAGCTACACGTAAGATTTAAAATTTGCATGCCGGTGTTGAACATTTAGAACCTGCAAATTTTAAATCTTATTAGTGTTGAACACAACACTGCTTAAAGTTAAGTGTTGAACATTTAAAACCTGAAAACATGAGCAATTACTACGTCCTCTGTGTACAAAATGTTTACATGCACTCAACACGCATATAGGCACTGGAACACATATTTGCACACTTGAAACACTGATGTATGCATTCGCACCCTTTCGTGCGTAGGCATAGACGAACTAACTATTTACTATGGTATATTTACTGAGAAAATCGCTCCCCAGCATCTCAGGTAAAGGGTCATCAAAAATTATAAAATACAATTTTGAACATAGATTGATGTTGTAATATCTCTATATTTCGATGCATTGGTCGGATATGAAAGCATAGGTGTAGTAAGATATGGCTATAAAAATTGTAAAATATAATTTAGAACATAGATTGATGTTGTAATATCTCTATGATATTTCGAAACATTGGTCGGAGATGACAACGTAGGTGTAGTAAGATATGGCTTATATCCGCAAACGTCAGAAGTTATACACATCAATACCTCAGTCAATGAAGTCATTGAAATCTTAAAGTTTAGGATTTAAGAAGAGTAATATCAACTCGCATTTGAATTCAGTTCCTAGTTTACACCTGCATTCCAGCTCCCAGTTCAAATCCGTGTTGTAAAATTCAGCTCACCCCCGTATTCCAGCTCCCAATTCACTCCGTATTCCAACTTCCAATTCACTCCGTATTTCAAAATTCAGTTCTCCTCCGTATTCCAGCATCCAGTTCACTCCGTATTCCAACCTCCAATTCACTCCGTACTTCAAAATTCAGTTCACCCCCGTATTATAACATCCACTTCACACCCGTATTCCAACTTCCAATTCACTCCGTATTCCAAAATTCAGCTCACCCCCGTATTCCAGCATCCAGTTCACCAGACACGTGTCGGACATGGCAGAACTGTGACAACACGTGAGAGTTCGGGCACTGTCCGTGTTACCTAACAGATGCTAGCACTTCATGCAAATTACGGGGCAGATGTTGCTGATGTTTCTGCCTTCCCTGCCATCCATGAGGCAACCCACGTGACGTGGGCAACTCAGGTAACTCTCAAGAAGTTACTGGGTTCTGCCTATACGAGTGCGGTGCGTGGGAGGATCCAGGGTAGCTGCTGGGAAAAATGTTGAGTTTGTGTTAAATACATCGTGTGTGTATGGAAATATTGCAAATTTGTAATGAAATGTTGTAGTTTATACATGTATAAATATTGACATGTTTGTGAATTTTAGGAATTTGTAATTAAATGTTGTGTTTTACACGTATAAATATTGGCATGCATGTGAGTATTATTAATTTGAATTAAAATATCGTATCAAATTTGCCTGTATAAATATCGGTATGTACGTGAATATTAGTAATTTCTAATAACAGGTTACATTATCCATGAATATTAGTAATTTTTAATTAAATGTTGTACTTGACCTATAAAAATATTAGCATGTATGTGAATTCAGTAACTTGCAACAAAATGTTGTGTTTTACACGTATAAATATGGGCATGTGTGTGTGAACATTGTAATTTGGGACCAGATGCTAATGTTGTCAAGGTGTACATATATATTGATGCACTTTTAACAACGAAATTTTATTTTAATTTTAAATATATAACATATGGTGAATCGCCCATGTATAGATCCCAGCACATTGGTGATGTAGGTAAACCTTTCAAATGAAACATGAATCCTGGAACACATTAGCCAGTGCAGGAAAGTGGTTTGAGAGTGTCTGTGAAAATGAATATACTTATTCAAAAAGAAATGAATTCCAGTTCTGTGCTTCCGTTCTTCTGTAAAGCAGATACTTTTAGCTGTGCATTTATCAGCGAAAGCAAAATTCAGGGTACGCAACTATATTTTAATCTCTCGAATATCCTATCGTAAGTAACAAAATTTCAATATGTTTTAAACATCACAGCTAGCAACAAAGTAACTGTATCTCTAAATTTCCAGGGCGCAACCAAGTTTCAGTATCGCAAAACTCTCATGGCGCAACCGAGTTTCAGTATCGCAAACTCTCATGGCGCAACCAAGTTTCAGTATCGCAAAACTCTCATGGCGCAACCAAGTTTCAGTATCGCAAAACTCTCATGGCGCAACCAAGTTTCTGCATCATGAAATTCCTACGTCGCATCTAAATTCGAGTATCACAATATTTTCATGACGCAACCAAGTTTCCATTACGAGTAAATTATTAGCTTCAGAATAACTTTTCAACGCATCTCCGTTCAGAAATCTAGTAAATTTTTCTTCCTAGCTGGTCGTTAGAAAATGAAAGTATTTCATTTCCAGTTAACATCAAACTCGTCACATCAACGACCACTCAATATTGCTACCTGCCAATCAAAAAAGCATGAAAGAAAACCATGCAATGGCGGTAAAACGCTCTATAAGTTCCCGTTGGTGCGAACGATTGTCTATGGGAACATGGATAAATTTCACAAAATAGTTCATAGAACAAATATGCATGAAGAGTCAATGTGACGGCTACCCTCTCCTCTCACACACCCACACTTCCCCCACACACCCACACTCCCTGACACCCACACTTCCCTGACATTCACACTTCCCTCACACCCACACTTCCCTGACACCCGCACTTCCCTCACACCCACACTTCCCTGACACTCACACTTCCCTGACACTCACACTTCCCTCACACCCACACTTCCCTGACACCCACACTTCC
>JACJUY010000926.1:153470-178077 GCA_014220935.1 Platorchestia sp. MABIK
CCTCACACCCGCACACCTACACACCCACACTTCCCTCACGCCCTCACTTCCCTCACACCCGCACACCGACTCACCTACACACCCACACACCTACACACCCACACACCTAGACACCCACACACCTACACACCCACACACCTACACACAAACACACCCACACACCTACACACCCACACACCGACACGTTAGCACAAAACACGTGCCACGGCGCCACCATTTGGAAAATATTTCATCCAGACACGCACGGCTGCTTCACTCCCTCCCTCTCCCTATTTGTCCCCTCTCCCTCGCTCTCACTCACTCTCCCTCGCTCTCCCTGGCTCATCGTCCCTTGCTCTCCCTCACTCTTTGTCCCTCACTCTCCCTCCTTCTTTCTTCCTCGCTCTCCCTCACTTTGTCTCTCTCTCGCTCTCACTCACTCTTTCTCCCTCGCTCTCATTTCTTTTTTCTTCGTCTTGCTCTCTCACTCTCCCTCGCTCTTACTCTTTCTCCCTCACCCTTTCTCGCTCGCTCTTTTTCTCTGCTCTCACTCACTCTTTCTTCCTCGTCTTGCTCTCTCTCTCTCTCTCGGAGGGTGACTGAAAAATGTCGACCATCACACAGTAAGTACAGTTCAAAATCAAAAAAATTTAAATTTAATTATGGAAGAACTTGTGAACTCCAGCCCCCACCACACGTAGCAGTGCTACCTAAATATCAAACATGAATTACTACATTAGGGAAGTCCAGGACCTTATAAGATCATCGAAAAGCTAAATTATTATTTCATAGATTGTGTAGTCATGATGCAATGGGAGGAAATTTTAGCACAACACGCTTCCTGATAAATTTTCAGGGCAATCTTCTTTCTCTCAACGACCAAAATCATATCTGTGTATAAATGCCTCCATACTATCAGACACATGCATTTTTTAAATTATTAAATACCAGCAAATGGTATGTCCTCTTGTAAATTTACGTAGTATATCTTGTTTACTCTACTGAAATTCACTCTTGCCTTTTTCCGATGCCTCCGATCACATAACCAAATACCTTCTACCATATTTTTTCATTATCCTCATAGTATTTCATTGAGGTTTTTGAACTTCGCACTTCGTTCAACCAAGCCGTAAAATTTTCTTGCTTTGGTTCCCTGTCTTCACTTTAGCGCTCTGTCTACTATGCTCCCTTTTACTGTCTGTAATGATGTCTGGAATCTCTCATAATTATCATTAAATGTATCATCCAATGTAGATTAATTTTGATTTACTCTGTTCCATAATTAAAATTGTTTTAATCCACTTTCTTTCATAATTACAATCGATTTTTTCCACTCTTTTCCACAATTTCAATAGTTTTGCTCTACTCTGTTCCGTAATTAAAATCGTTTTAATCCAATTTCTTTCATAAGTACAATCAATTTAAACCACTCTGTTCCGTAATTACAATATTTTTGCTCTACTGATCCATGATTACAATCGTTTTGCCCTTCTGTTCTTCATATTTTAAATTTTTCATTTCACTCTTCTGCACAATTGGAATTTTTTACTCTCTTTTACTCCGACTTCTTTTTCTAATACTTGGCCCCACTTCCTCCCCTGTCCTCTGTTGTTACAGCTCCCCTCTTCTCAAGTCCCTTTCTCTCTCCCCTCACATGTGACTCGACTCCTCTCACCCTCACAGCCCCTCCCCCCAAAAAAATTCCCCTTCCCCCTCTCATCCCACCAGGCTCGTGCCACTTCTGCAGCAGCAGTTATTTCCCACTCACAAAATGGGGAAGTTTTTTATCTACAGCACTACTCGCTACAAAAGGTTTTTCTCTTCACCAATTTTTAGTAAAGTTTGCTTGTAAATTTGAAAATAGCCAAGGTTAAGTTCCTAAAAGATTAGTGTGATTTTTCCTAAATTTGATTAAGCATTTGCGTTACTGGTTTTAACTTCACAATTCGGTGAAAGGAGCAAAAGTACTTTTGATGCTCACGAAAACACAATCTAAACTTCGTCCACATTTTTCAAGGCCTTTCCCTCACCTGACAGAAAGTTTGTATTAAATATGCTGTTTCACAATCAATAACATAAAATAGGCAAGTAACACAAACTTACACGCGCTCACAAAATATCTAAAATTATCTTCAGGGGCTGTGCTGTTCGCATAAAGTAGAACGCGAGATTACAAAATCGCAAACAATAACCATATGCAAAATTGTGGATTTTTAAAACACGTGAGTTTTTCCAATTAGTGTTCTCCGAACTGCTTTTTGCGAAATGTAATTTTTAGACGAACAGTTTCACAGCACAGAAGCTGTTTCTCGCACCAGTTCACTACCGCACGCACTCAAGCATCACATCAATCTTCGTAATCTTCTCTTCCAAATGTCGTGTCGAGCATTTTTACCCTGGCAGCCACAGTCTCCATACAGGGTGTCTACAAAAAATGTGTCCACTGACCTGTGTATGTACAGTGTGTCCCTCAAAAACCCGAACCAAGTATTTATTTTCCCGTATCAGTAATGTCATCATAAGAATACCATAAGCATTTAATTTCTAGAAAAATTATCCTTCAAAATTATCCTATGTGAAAGGTATTACTAATCATGATGGTATTGCTGATAAGGGAAAATAAATCCTCGGTTCGGGTTTTTGTGGGACATATCGTATGGATACCGGAACCAAATGTCGGTATCATATGGTTCCGGTATGATATGCTGATATACCGGTATCATATTTACATGTTTAGGTCAGTGGATCAATTTTTTATGCAAACCCTGCATTTTGTCAAGCACTGGCGCAATTTTAGTTGTTACAATATACCTGAACACGTCAGTTGTTTGATTGAATCGCAAATTGATGAGGAACTTAAAAACGAGGTAAATTTCATGGAAAATGGTCATATTCAACGGGAAAACGTTTCGGAGTCCAGCTTCATGATCAGTTCAAAAAGTACAAATTATTATGTTTTTCAGACAAAAAGTAGCTGAAAGGATCATGCCAATAATAAAAGGTATCATGAAAATAATAACAAAATGCTGAAAGGATCACGTCATTAATAAAAGGTATCACGAAAATAAGAATAAGCAAAAGAAAAGAAAATTTAGTCATTAAAAGGTATCACAGAACCGGAAATGGGCCAAAGAAAAATAAAATTGAATCAATTCTCAAACTAGCTAGCTATATGCCTGCACAACATTTTTTTTGACACAATTCATTTTCAAGCTAATTCGCATTACCATTATGATATGTACGTCTCATCTTTTCATCATCCACTTACAATCACGAGTTCTGCAGCGAAGTAATCCAGCAAATAAATCCAATTTCTCATGGAAGATTGAGAAGTTGAAGGTAAATTTTCTTGCCCGGAAGAAAATTTAATGTATAGTACAGGGGAGACCTCAATAGGGCGAACCATGGAACGAGTGAGGAACCATGAGCTTATAGATGCTTCGTTCCATCGGGTACGAAGAATAAAGTCCTGTATAGTGTATCCTGACACTGTTCTCTAATTCGTAGTAGAGAATATCGTAGAAATTTTTTTTCTGCTATCTGTGCATCAGTGAGCAATACTGAAACTAGCAATTCTGCAACAAATAATATAATCATTTGAAGCTATTCCTATTTTCTAATGACATGGGTATCACGGTACCCATGTGTGTGCGTTAACTAAGGATCCTTATTTTAAAAATATTTTAAAAACCAATGATGTGTTTTTGTTTCATCTTTATTGGAAATAAACTGTTTTTCTTTTCTACAACATCATAGTAAACATTTCTGCGGGAAGCACTACTACAGAAAGCATTTCTGTGGTAAACAATAGAACAGTGAAAAATAACGGAGTAAACAACGCCGTAGTACATGTCCCTGTTGTAAACAATCCAATACGAAAGAAATGGATCACCAAGGACACCGGAGTAAGCTTTACCTACGTAAACAGAACCCAACTAAGCAATTCCATTGTAAACAATACCACAGTTATTATTACCGTAGTAAACACGATCAAGACAGCATTAAAAATCGCTATATTCCATTGTTCGTGTACAAGCATTGTAGGTGTACACACACATACAGCTGTTTACACAGCTAAGCGTTAAACACTGTGCGGTATGGCCATGACACACACAGCACACTCACACAAATGTGCGCAACGCTAACTTGTACGTATTTTAATACGAAATTGGAGCTTCATGAGAGGATATATTGGCACGTGGACTGGGGCGTATGAAGTTCAATATTCGACTCATATTAGAGTAAGTATTTGAAATCAATTTTGGAAATAACGAACATTAATTAAATCGCGGCCTAATTTTTTAGTAGTAAAATTCCGACTAGCGAATGGTTTGTCCCTCCATTTAGTTTTCATTTAGTATAAGTGGAAATTGAGTTTGCGACTGCAGGACGGTCAGCAGCATTTTGAATACCTCCTCAGTGACCACCGTTGGCTCCTTTCGAAGGAAACGTGTTGATAATTTTTTCACTATGGATTTATCGTTCATTATTGAGTGAAGAAATAAACATGGCGCGTAATGGTGCGGTTATCTGGCAACTCAAGAAATAAAGTTGCGTCCTCTTCGAGGTGCAAAAAATTGGATAAGAAATGAAGGGCAATTTTCTTATCAGTAACATCAATAGGAACAAATCCCCCCGTGGCCATCAAGCTTCGCCCGGAATTTACGGATCCCAACTGGAATTTCTTAATTTTTTTCCGCTTGGAGTCATTTGGTCTCCTTTTTGCTATTTCAATTATTTCTGAACTCGATTTATCAGCCTAATTTGGGGTAATAATTTAGAAAAAGAACACAATTTCCAGGCTTCGGTCTGTGGCAAAGGCAAAATATCACTAAAAACACACGTAATCTTTTTTTCTCGCCGAGCTGCAAGCGTCGATCTCCATAAGTTTTATCACTGCTTATCCTTTTTCGAGGTTTTCCACACATAACCAAGCATCAGAGTCTGTATTTTAGCGAGTGTATGCTCAAACGAGCGAGGCATTGACACAAGATTGTGGCAATGCTCAGCAGTGAATGATGTTGCCTGATTATTATCATTATAATAGTTCACATTTCCTCAAAAGCTCGACTATTATGAGCTGTAATTACGCTCAGACACATTAGATTTCCTCGATTTCGCAGCTAAATAGCGGGTGCCGGGACTCTAAACCTCCTCGTACCTGGCACACCTGAGCCCAACAGCCAATGGGAGCACAGAAGCATGCCGCATGCCAGATTTTCTGGCTTCGATATTTCTCTGACAAAACGAGACTTTAATTCCATCCTCAAAGCGTTTTAAAAAAACATCCCATAGGACTTGGGCAAATAATTACATTTAGTGTGCGTTCCTAGTTTTTTAAATTTCATTCTCATTCCCCCATAGAACTCTCTGAAAGCAACTCAGAAAATTATTTTTTTCGTACATCGAAATCAAATTAAACCATTCAAAAGACATCAAGTGCGAACATTTTTTTTCGGGAGATGGGGGAGGAAATTTGACAAAAATTCACGACAGTTGACGGAGATATCAATTTTACGAACAGCTCCCAAAACACGGATCATTGAGGAGACGAAACCTTGCCACGCCTCACCTGTCCTGGCCAGCCAATAGCAGAGGTGAGTTACCTGCGAGGGGCGGCCGTCGGGTAATTTATTTCTGCCAGGTAATTTGGTTGATTAGCGCGGCCTGGTGGGGAGATATGCGTTGCGTTGTTTAGCGCGTTGTTGACGTTATTTAGCGCGTTGCTGACGTTGTTTAGCGCGTTGTTGACGTTATTTAGCGCGTTGCTGACGTTGTTGAGCCCATTGTTAACGTTATTTAGCGCGTTTTTGACGTTTTTGCGTTGTTTTCGTTTTAATGATAGCTAAAATAGCTTCTCAATACCCTGTTGATGATTGCAGAAATAACTTACTCTGTTTCAGTAAACATTACTGACGCTACGACAGTCGTAAAACATTTGTTCGTAATTTCAATTACGTGGAATTACTACTGGAATTACTAGAATTACTACTGGAATTACTGGAATTACTACTGGAATTACTGGAATTACCACAGGAATTACAGGAATTACTACTGGAATTACTGGAATTACAACTCTACGTAATTTCAATTCCAAAAAAACAGTTGTGTCAAGGAACGCCAGCAATTTACAGAGCCTCTTGTTATTTATTTTTAGTTATTCAGGTTCGAGGGCATTCAAACCAACCTTGTTTTGATGGTTATTTACAGCGTAAAGTTATTTACGTCTCGGGAGTCTCGGGAATAACGTTTCTAGCACACGCGTTATAAATCCTGCGTTAATCCAACGCCGGATTTTTTACTGTTGCACCCTTTCGTTATATTTTTTAGTTATTCAGGAACGAGGGCTTTGATGGTTATTTGATGGTTATTTTCAGCGTGAAGTTATTTACGTCAGCCGAACTCAGATCGGGAGTCTCGGGATCGACGTTTCTACATCGGCAAGGATACGCGTTATAAATCGTGCGTTAAACCAACGCCGCGTTATTTATTGCCGCAATAAAAGCCTTTGTCGTGCGTCTGGCGACGTCAATGAGCCCCAGCATCTTTTAGACCAATTTTAGGTCACAACTTGGCCCTAAAATATATCGCAGAATTGATATTGTCTCGGACTTTGTAGAGGCAGGTCATTTGTCAGCTCAGTGTGCCTCAATGTAGACCTTATGGATGGGTGTACGATGGATTTTGTGGATATAATTAAAGTCGAATTAAAGTATCATAAGACAACGCGCCTAGCTCTATTTATGCATGAACGATGGATTTCATTGATTTAATTTAAGTTTATTTAAAGTAAAATACGACTACGCGCCGAGCTCTATTTATGCATGAACGATGGATTTAATGGATTTAATTAAAATCAAATTGAAGTATAATCTGACAACGCTCTAAGCTCTATGGAATGCGCGTCAAAACTCTTCGTTATCGAGCTCTATTTAACCCATGACAGCCCGAATTTTTTACTCATATTCCCAATATCACAACCACTGTCATTAGACTGACGCTGGCATCAGGTTATCACCAACATCAGAATGAGGACGGGACTGCCGTCCGGCAGAAAGCTTCAAAAATAACATTAGGGCAAAAATTCTAAAAAAAAAATTGTGTTTGCACAAATTCGACAAGAAATAAATTCCGTTTAACATCTTCAGTGAGTGTGCCATATATGGCACGTTGGGCAGTTAGGGTTAACTCGCACGTTTATCGACTTTCCAAGCATTCCGTGCATTTGAAAAGAGAGCATGCCTTCCACGGCTCATGCTCTTGTATATGCAGTATGTTCTTACGAATATTCTACAACAGCTTGTTCACATATATGTGTTCGCATATTTGTGTTCGCATATTTGTGATGGCATTTTTGTGTTCGCACATTTGTTACCGAACATAGACGATTGTATAGTTGCTAGAAAACCTTGAGAAAAATATTTACGGAAGTTTACTGAAAATGGAATAATATTTTTGAAATGTCAAGAAGATTTTTGAACGTTTGAAAATGACGAATGAAAGTAGCATAAGATGAAGTTTGTGAAGGATTTGCTATCCTTAACCCGCCGAATTTTCTCATTTATTTTATTTCAAGAGTCTACTATATGCCTTCCTGCTTTTCTTTACGTAACTCTGAGTTAATAAATATTTATGTAAAAGTAATTATCTAAGAGTCTGACTTCCTAATTTTGAAAAGTTTCGCGTGTTGTAACTATAACCTTCCTATAATGTCTTGTGGTAACCGTTCCCTTCCTATAATGTCTTGTGGTAACCGTTCCCTTCCTATAACGCCTTGTAGTACCCATTACCTTCCTATAACGTCTTGTGGTAACCATTACCTTCTTATAACGCCTTGTTGTAACCATTACCTTCCTATAACGCCTTGTTGTAACCATTACCTTCCTATAACTTCTTGTTGTAACCATTACCTTCCTATAACTTCTTGTTGTAACCATTACCTTCCTATAACGCCTTGTGGTAACCATTACCTTCTTACAACGTTTTGGTTCGTACCAAGAAAGCAATACTTTCTTATTACACATAATTACACACCTTTATTCAGCGTACAGTAACCTATATGGTATCCTTCACTATACCACAACGTTTAGTGGCTGACTTTTGCTCATACGAGGAAGACAGGATGATTTTATGCATAAGTTACAAATTATGGAAGCATGAACGGGACATAGATATATGGCTACATGACAACGAAGATCAAATATACCATATATTGTGCATGCATATATAATACTTTCCAACAAAGTGATGGCAATAGTGAAAAAACTTTGATTACAATTTTCATTAAATGTTTTTAAGTGAATATTTGAATGTACATCGACTATATTCGAACTGAGTGTTTGATTTCACAGGAAAACTTGAAGGGATATGTATTTAATTTGCCTGCACTTGTGGTTCAGTTAAGCATGATTTCACATTAGATGAAAATTTTTAATCATCAATGGTGAAATAATGAGATTTTAAATAGGTTGAATAATATCAACGAGGTAAAGCGCGATTAATTTTCTGTTGAGAAATAAAACAAAAAATAAAATTTCAATCAGGTTGTGCGTGTTAAATTTTATTTTCATGTAGCTCGTATACAACATTTCTGTTCAAAAATACTTGAAATGATGGTGGATTATGAAACGAGATATGAAAATTATTTCTGTTATTATATCTTCATATAATAACAGGAATAATTTTCACTGACTTACCAATTCTATCTTCTGACAATAATAACTTCGCAATCGAACAAGTTAATAATAACTAAATCACTTCATAAAATACTGTTTGCAAAAATTACCCTTATGAGTCAATAGACTAATTGGTACGAATATAATGCATCCAACTTACCGAACTAATGTAATTATAATTGGCTCTATTACCTATTACCGAAAAATATTTGAGAAATAATGAGAAGATTAGAAGCGATCGGCCGTGTTTACAATTGAGTGGCCTACAAATGAGTGGGCTGAAATTGAGTGTGTTTACTATTGAGTGGCTTGTGAACGAGTGGGCTAAACCTGAGTCTGCTTACCATTGAGTGGCCTACAATGAGTGAGCTAAAAATTGAGTGTGCCCGCTTTTGAGTGGCCCACAAATGAGTGGGCTGAAAACTGAGTTTGCTTATAAATGAGTAGGTGTATAAATAAATAAACTTACAATAATATTGAGTGGACTTGCGATTGCGTTTGCTTACAAATAAGTAGGCTTCTAAATAAGAGATATTATTTTTGAGTGGCCTCACAATTGAGTGGGCTTTAATATGAGAGGGCAAGCGATCAAATGAGCTGACAATCACATGGAACAATAATCGAGTTTCTTTTTGTCAAGTGGACTAACAATAAATCGAATGGGGGAAAATAGCGTGGGCTTACAATGGAACTGGATTATAATAAAGTACACTAATGGTAAGTGTACTTTGTTAAAGTTTGCTAATCGAAAGTGTGCTAATGGTGAAGTTTGCTAATGGTAAGTGTGCTAATGGTGAAGTTTGCTGATGGTAACGGTAAAGTGTTCTAATGGCTATAGCAAATTTTTTTAATTTCTTTTCTCATCGTAATGTTTAATTGGTAGTTCCATGAAGTTATCATGGTTAGAAGTGAAAATAATAAATTTTCGGACTGATTTCGAGCCAGATAAGTGAAAAAGGCTTATGAATGAACTGTTGAAATGCATCCGGTTTTGAAATTTTCACTTTTTAAATGCAGCTCGAGCAACACTTATCCGTACCATTGATGGACAAATATTGTTCAGCAGTGAAATACTGTAAGATTGAATAGCGGAAGACAAATTTTTCCCACCTGTTAGCAATAGGAAAACTAAAAAGTTTTCACGATCGTTATATGTCTAAAGGGGGACAAATTTCTGGAGCCAAATACTGAGAAGTATGAGAGAATACTGAGAATACATAATACTGAGAAGTATGAGAAAATGCTGAGAGTACATAATACTGAGAAGTATGAGAAAATACTGAGAGTACATAATACTGAGAAGTATGAGAGAATACTGAGAATACATAATACTGAGAAGTATGAGAAAATACTGAGAATACATAATACTGAGAAGTATGAGAAAATACTGAGAATACATAATACTGAGAAGTATGAGAAAATACTGAGAATACATAATACTGAGAAGTGTGAGAAGACTGGCTCGAAATTCAACCCTAGATCATTCAATAAACGTAGAATAATGATCAGAATTGAGCTACATGTAAAGTATTCTGAACAGCGCGCATGTAAAGCAACTGTGAATGGCATTCATGTGAAAAATTTTTGAATAAGAATGGTGTTAAGCATTCCTGAACAGCATTCATGTAAAACATTTCTGGACAGGAAAGATATTAAACATTTCTGAACGGTATTCTTGTGCAACATTTGAGAGAAGGAAAGAAGAAAACGAGATAAAATCTGGACGGAAACACGACCCCGTGAGCAGATCGGACAGGTCGGGGGTCCAAATTACGACAGGTGAGCTCATCGTTCATCTTCATAACTCAAGTTTAATGTGCGCGCAAAAGGTGGTTGCCACGGTTTGTTGAAATATGATACAAAGCTAATTGATGCAAAAGCGCACCACCTGGGAGACCATCTGTTTAGCTGCCGCCTGCACTGTTATAAAGGTGATGGAACAGGTCTCTGTTGGCGCTAAAAAACTCTTATATCTTTGTTCACTGCTTGCCTGGCTCCGTCGTGGGCATGAATGCTTCAGTGCAGCGAAATTACGGCCTTCTGCCCCAAATTGGCGCCGTGAATGAATTTTTATTAAAATTAGGGGCACCAGCGTGTGCTGAGCTGCGCAAATTAAGAGATCTTCTTTGATGTGAGCGCTTAAAAGAATTTCTAGAATCGATACGATATTGCGTCGCTCCATGGGGGTAGCTTTCGAAGTTCACGCGTTTTGCTCTAGAAAAGAAAGAAAATGTAATGAAAAACAGTTTATTTCCAATAAAGATGGTACAAAAAGGATGGTACATCCTTGGTTTTTAAAATATCTTTGAGTAACTACACTTATTTGATACATACACATGAGTATTGTAATTCCCATGTCCCTAGTGGAAAGCGAATGATTGAGAGCAATGTATTCCTAATGTTGCTCTATCTAAATTTGATGATATATGTATATATGTGCATATCTAGAATTGTGGAAAGTCATTTTTCTTCAATCGAATTATCTTCAGAAACTTATAAACGAAGAACGCTGTTAATGTTGAAATCATATTTATAAGAACTTTACAAGGTCTTAGAATAGATATTTTATATCTATTGTATATCTTTGTAGATATTTTATTCTAAAACCTTGTAAGGTTCTAATGAATATGATTTCAAAATTAACAGCGTTCTTCGTTTACAAGTTTTTTATCTAGAATTATATACTGCTGATAAAATTCCAAATCTGCTCGAGCAGCTGTCGAAGTTTTCATTCATACGCTGTACACAAGATTTGTGCAATTTTAAATGTTCGCTTAGACACGCCCCCCTCAAATCTTGCTCCACGTTTCAGTAAGCGATCATTTGTGTCTGTCATGATTTTCGCAGAAGATGCGATGAAATTTAAGGGAGTTCGGTGCTAAAATTCCGTGAAGTTTGCTTTAATTCTTCACCGGTCTTTGATTTTAAAAATGGCGCTTGTGGTAGAGTAATGGCAAGAGAATGGCATGGCTTCCTGTGAATTATTTCCAATGCTCAATAATTCGTGCTCGCTTAAAAAAGTTAGATTACATATTGACGAGCAAATAATGGTCAAACTTCCTCATTGATCTACCTCACCACTTCAACCATCTCCGTGTGTACTCATAAGCGAATGAATTCATGATTTTGTTAATTTTTTTTAATTTCCACCACTTTGAAAAAAAAATGAAATTTTTTGATTTCTTAATTTTGAAAAATTTCTAAATCAGGAAAACTTTCCATTTCAACTAGTAGCTTCGAAAAAGAGTGCAAAAGCAACTAACTTCTCATCTCATAATTTGTTCAAACATTGTTAGTCAAAATAGGTTATGATTAGTTCATCAAGCTGAACAGCATGAAAAAACTGAGCTTTGCATTTGAGGAGTGTTCAAGTGATGATATGAAAGCGACAGTTAAGAAACATAAGGATGACATTTCAATTCGCTTACGCTATTTACTTTTTCATTTCTTTCTTAAGCCAAGAAAATTCAAGAGGACAAAAACCTTTCATTATTTCTCAATTCTCTACAAACAAAAGAACGCCGCGAGTTTTCACGAAGACCCCAGAAGTGAAAAGCGACGTGGTATCGGTAATGAAAAACTGAAAAGAAAAGTCCCTTTTTCTGTTAATGATATTCACGTTTCTTACAAGCCGGTGACCTTAACTACCGTGAAATAGATCCAGGTTGTTGTGAAATACATCGCGACTAACATGGAATACATCCGGTTTATCGTAAAGTAGATACGGGCTACCGTGAAATACATTCTGGTTATCGAGAAATAAATACGGGCTAACTTGCAGTACAAAAAAGTTATCGGGAGGCTTCCTGATTTTAAGTAAAAAGGAGAGAACTAAAAATACCGTATAAAACATTTACTCGAATTAAAAATTGCAAGTAAAACAATAAAATTGAACGTTTCGAGCATTCGCTCATCTTCAGCAAAAAACAAATTTACCTGAAAAAACATGAAATGAATTAGAAAGTTAATAAATTGAAAAAACAAACGAAACAAAAACTCTAATTGAAAAAAAAAAAACTACCTGTTAACTATTGACAACGGAAATGAACTAAGTTGGTTGTTTAAAATCGGCTTATCTCTTAAAATGAAGAGAGACTCTAAAATCCTTAAATCGGAGGCAAATTTAGATCTTGTTAGAATTTTAAAATTACTGATGTCAAACGGGCTATTGCAATGCTCTGAATGATCCCTAATAGCTGAATGTGAAGGACTAGCTAAAATATTTCCTGTGCGGTAACTCCTACCTCGATGCTCGGCCACCCTACAGCCTAGAGTACGCGACGTCAAGCCGACATACTCAGATGCACATCGTGCACAACAACTTGCAGTACATCCGGGTTTTCGTGAAACGAAAATGGGGTAACTTACATTGCATCCGGATTATCGAGAAACAGATACGGGTTATCGTGAAATAGATCCGGGGTACCGTAAAACAGATTCGGGGTATCGTGAAACAGATCCGGGGTATCGTGAAATAGATACGTAGTAGATTAGGGACACCATTATGAGGAGTTATTAATTTTTAGGAGACGGGATTTTATCAACATCCTAATACTAGTAATACTACACACAACATAACTTCACTAAACAGACAACGAAGCTACGCTGAAAGCCAGAACAGTCTTTGGTTCAAATACAATATTAAACCTAAATGCCAGTTTTCAGGAAGCGTCGCACTTTCAGTTTCGGCCAAAAACGATGGCGAGGGAGCTTAAAATCCCAAAATTTTTTACACCCTGATTTTCTACGCACCTGCGTTTTAGGAGAAGTGTTAAGGAGCTCTGTGACTATGGTACTATTTGAATCTGCTGTACTTGTATATTAATAATTCGTATGTTAGTACTGTAACTTTTGTTACGGTCAATCATGTGCCATTTTTGTTACAATAGTATTGGTTTTAAGATGCATAATGGTGCTACTGCCTAAACATACGTACATGTGGTGGCAGTGACAGTGAGTATTCTATTTCTAGACGGATGCCTGCGCGTGATTAATGACTCACTCCATTACACTTGGGTCGCAACCAGCGAATACTCGTTGCTGTGGCCACATTCTATTCTCCCAGCACAACATTCTCCGCATTCTAACGTACGGTAAAATGATCTCAATTCGGCAATACTTACTTCAAAACACCCTGGGAACGAAATTCGGGTACTTGTGGATTATAATTAAATATATGGTTTCCATTTGATGTTAAGGTTAGGTTAAGTTGGGCTAGTTATATTACTATTAATTTGTATTATTTCAAATTTTTGTTTTCTTTCAAGCCAAAATGATCTCTGGGACCTTCTATGAACTGAAGAGGAAGCTGTATTTTTTTTACCTTTAGTAAACCCAAAAAAACGGTGACAGATAACCCACATGTACCGAAATTCGTTTCACCTCACAAAGATTAAACGAATAGTTCACCACAAACATACTCACCACAAAATGCGGCAACACTTACTTTAAAGCGCTCTTGGGACGAAATTCGTTTTACCACACAAAGATTAAACAAATATTTCACTACGAACATAGTCACCACAAAATAAAAACGCTGAAGGTTTCTGTTACGCTTCGTGCAAATGCATCGACCGGCTGCGGTGTCGCCAGACGAGGGAATAAATGATAAGATAAATGTTGGGGGGAATCCCGCTAAGTTCGGGGGAGTTAGGGGATTGCCACCAGTGGGGCTTCTTGGTGTATGACAGTGTATTTCTCCTACCTGCACGGGTGAATTAAGATGTTAAGAAATGATCACTGTTGTTTTTAAACTATGCGTATTATTGTTAATCGATAACTGATAAATTTTTGACCAGCCGCTAATGTATGAAAATTGATGCGTTACTAGTATTATGCTTGTAATACTTTCACTTGATAACAAATAAATTTAGACGCTACCGCTCATGTATTTGAATAATTATTTCTATTATGCTTGTATTCATAATTACTATTCCGTTCATTTTACTTTTCGTCACTGTGCTATGATTTTTAAAACTCAACGCTAAATGTTATCGAGAAGAATGTTCGTAGTCACTTGCATATTGTCTATAAGAAATTTGCATTCCACATTTTTCGTTAACATTACTGCTGTTTTTGCGATTACTTCTTCGAGCCATCCAACATATTTTATTTCCGACATTTGTGTCTATCCATTTTAGCTTTTTAAACGTTTCCTTCACTCAGTTATTCATTGCGAGTTAACGGGATAGCAATAAATATGAACTTTGGACACACATTCAAATATTTTTTTTTAACGTCTGGAACGACTGAGAAATTAGGAATTTAAAATATAAATCGAGCATAAGTTAGTAGTACAAAAAATTTGCTGAGTAGCGCCAACGCTGCCGAAAAAGTTTGAGGAAGTCAAAATAAAATCATTTTAGTAAAACGTTCATTTTCCCATAAATTGCAACATTGACATTGAATGAACATCGAGTGATCTTTATGTACAAGTGAAACTTTTAAAACCAACAACTGAACAACGGGAAAAAGCGAGATAAATTATACCGAAATAACTCTGTAAGAATTTTAGTGTTTGTTTTCTGAGTTTAAAATGATTACGCGTCACATTTGCATCACGGGTTCACGTCACTGAATAATCATTCGCGGAAAAAATTCACGTGAGAAAAAACTGAGAACTAAAGAAAATGAGTTAGGCTGTCAATACGTTCCAATTTCGTACGTTCTTATAAACGCAAAAGACGACCTCTCTCTCATTTAAGTTATTTTAAAACACAAGCGATTTGAAGTTCCGCGATAAACAGAACAAAAGACGACATATCTTCCAGAACACTAGGCCGTTTGTTGCCTATAGACATGCGCAAGAACAGCCGGCCTACGTACATTAAGTATAACTTTAATAGATTAGAAGAGGAATGATGCATAGGCTTAAGTTGGAGCCGCGGTTGAGGAATGTTGCTCTGGAGTTAAGATTAGTCGCAATTTGAGAAAATCATGCCTTGCTGGCGCATGGGCGGCCATTACCGAGCCAATTACACTGTCGTAAAAGCCTTCCCATACTCCACAATCTGGCCTGCCTTGCTGGCCGGCCTTTGGCCCAGTCAACCCAGCGACGGATGGCAAAGGTAAAAATGGAAATAATAAATAAATCAAAACTGTATTTTTACTGGAAGTTAATAGAAAACGTAGATTTACAGTGTTGGATTTAATGGAAAATTTAATGAAATGGACCGAAAAAATGCAAATAAAAGGAAATCAGACTTTTTTCGAAAAGTTGATAAAAAGTTTATTCTTCATGATGGTTTACAAAAAAAATTTTAACATAAAGCGTCTGATATCTATTGGTGGAAAAGCCACATTAAGTGCTCCTATATCTGCAACAGTGGTGGAGTCAACGACTAGTTTGCTATTGGTTGCGGTTTGAATAAAATAATCCATCGTGTTGCTTTCACCTTGCATGCAATTTATCATTTGTGACATCCGTTACGCGGTTGAATTTTTGTTGCACGAGCAAGCAATCGCACCGCAATGCCTGCGTACACCCGCAGACAGCTCGTCAAAAAAATTGATTGAAATCTTTGGTTAAAAAAATTTCACTAAAATTCACACAAACTCTTCAGCCCAGTGCAGGTTCAACTCTCACAGATAGATTAAAAGTTAAATCTAGAAAGTGGAATAACAGAAAAGCTCTTCTTTCACCGAGATTTGTGATTTTTGCAGAGTGATTTTTGACTGCAGTAGAGTATAGTTTTACTGTAATTATAGTTAATATTGTCCATGGCAAAGAGGTTTGCACATGTTTATTTACGTTATTTTCTGAGTCGCACATATAATTTCACTATTCTTGATCATCTCTTTACGTCGATGGTTTGATGCCTCCGTCAAAGGTCACTATTTCTGGGTCAGTAGAGCTAACAGCTATCATTCGTCCGATGAACACTATCTCTCTGCCATGCTTCATATCTGTCAAAGTTCATTTTATGTACGTACGCCTCGATTTTATTGTGATCTTCATTCAATACTTCCCTTTGAATATTTCGTTCACTGGAACAGTGACACTGAATTGTTTTAACACGTTATTCAAAAAATTATCCATGCATTTAGGAAAAATCTGCATCTTTAGGCCGATAATACGCATTTTTTCACGAAAGGACGCTCACCTCGTGTTACTTGTGTAAATCTCGTGTTATTTGTGTGAATGGGTGTGTGATTCGTGTTAATTTTGTGTTATTTTTGTGAATGAGTATGTTATTTGAGTGAATATTGCGTTATTTGTGTGAATGGGTGCGTTATTTGTGTGAATGGGTGCGTTATTTGTGTAAATATTGTGTCATTTGTGTGAATGGGTGTGTTATTTGTGTAAATATTATGTCATTTGTGTGAATGGGAGCGTTATTTGTTGGAATAGGTGCGTTATTTGAGTAAATATTGTGTTTTTTATGTGAATGGGTGTGTTATTTGTGTTAATCGCGCGTTATTTGTGTGCAGCATCAAGGGAATGACTGATAAGCGAGCTGACCTCACAACACACTATTCTTGTCTAACTTTTTGAACCAAATTTCACCATTCAAGAACCAAACTCTCAACCAATTTATTTGTGTTTGCCATATTTTGGACCGTATTCTGAAAAACTCAAAACTGATTTACTTGCCCTCCTTTCTAGACATTTTACAGTTATAAAATTTCATATAATATTAAGAAACAAATTTACAATTGGTTCTTTTTTCAATTATAAAGACAAACTTCCTTCTACCATGCAGGCCTCACTAGTGTATTCATACAGTTGTGCACGATGTGCATCCGAGTACTTTGGCATGACCACACGTACTCTCGGAGCTAGAGTGGCCGAGCATGTTGGAGTTAGCTTTCGTACCGGTGTTCCATTGACCCGTCCACCTCACTCCGCTGTTCGCGATCATGCAGAAACGTGCAATGTAACTCCTCACTCTAGTCATTTTAAAATAGTACGTGCAGCTTCAAGTGTTTTAGATCTTAGAATTTTAGAATCTCTTTTCATTTTTAAATGCAAGCCTTCACTCAATAACCAGTTGAGTTCATATCCTCTTAGCATTCTAGGTTCTTAGTTGTGTTTCGTGTTGTTTACTGCATTTTTACTTTTTTATTTTGTTTTTTTTTTGTTTTCGTGTTTGTCTGTTTGTACATCTATGTTCATTTCTATTTCAGTGATATATGTCAGATTCTTTTAATGAGCTGATGATGGGTTTTAGCCCGAAACGTTCTCAGTATAATGAAATTTTTATCAGTGATTTTTGCTCTCCTATTTTTTTGAAATTGTCTAACTTTTTCGCAGCCTTCATGTATGTTTTTCGTCGCCCCAGTAATTAAATCGCTTAGGCGGCGAAAAACATGCATGCTCCGGCGGGAAAGTTAGACTGTGTATGTGATCTGCCACCACTGTAATGCGGCATTTGGAGGATCAACAAAATGGTATAACCCCGAGCTTATATCTATATAAAATTAGGGGCTGACTCTTGGCTTCAGGGAGACACTAGGCTGCTCTTGTAGAGTACGAGTATATATCTGTAGCTGAATTAGCAGAAGTCTTCCTATTTTTTCGTATATTTTAGTACATGAAACTTCAATAACAATATCGTGACATATTTGATGACATTGGGGCATTCAAAACAGAATCCCAACATTATAGACTTAACCACAACATAATAGACGGAATTTCATCAAATAGACATAATCGCAACCTAATAGACATAATCACGGCATATTAAAAGACAAAAATAACTATTCGATTAGAGAGAAATTGACTTTTCAAGAAACAGCGCCCTGCAGTCTACAAAACAGCGTCCGTAAATTCAAATTACAAAAACCCCATGCTTATTTTGAACCTTGAAAATGTTTGCCGTCTGGTACGAGGAATATTGGTTGATTACTCTGAAAGACGAGGCTTCCCAGTTCTCTTGCTCCTGTAAGTCTGGCCACTTCTACTACACTGGGTGTACACGAAAAATGTATCCACTGATTTTAAATTTTAAAAATGTGTATTTATGAAACTGTTGGGTAGTTCAACTCAGATCTACAGTATTAATTCAACTTGCATTCTTTCTAAGTGTAGCTTGATAAAAAATGAAACAAATATTGAGTCACAGAATCTTAACTAGTGGATACATTTTTCGTGGCCGCTCTACATAACTCTTATGGATAAGTTGCTTAGCTGGGCAGGAACGATCGAACAATACACACAATTGATTGAATCTGGCATCCAAAGTGGCATCTCTGCAGCAGAGAATACATTGGTTCATTTCAATGGTCAGCACTGCGGGGATGCTGCAAAGACAATACCCAGTCTATTTTTATGGCCGGAGCATGCATGTTTTTCGCCACCTAAGCGATTTAATTACTGGGGCGGCGAAAACATGCATGCAAGCGGCGAAAAAGTTAGACTGGGGATAGACCGACCATAGCAATCACAGAACCCGTGTATCATGTTTTGAAAATTATTCATGTTATTGAATAATTGCGTATCAAGTTATTGGAAAATTACTGCAGGGAAGGCCGGGGTGAAGACCGTCATAATATCACACTGTCTCACACTCTCACTTTTGAAGTAGAGACAAAAAATCCGTGTGAAATGATAGGATTTTTATTTGTTACTTTGTGAGTTGTTTTTAAATAAATATTTTGTGGCAATAGTCCAAAATCTGTGTATAATTTGCCAGTTTGAACTATTGACTTGAATGTTTTAAGTACAGGGAGCAATATGAGCTTATTTTTATAAATAATAACACATTTATAGCACATATATTGAGCGTTGGTAAGATAAATAATGTGTAGTAATTCTACACATTTGTCTTAGACACATATTCGCATGGGGACATTTACTTTCACGACTCGAAAACAACTTTGATCTTTTGGATTATTTTATTGAACAACAGACATTAAATGCTTCGTAGTAGACACAGATTCTAATTTTTGAAAATATTTCTACGGTAATTAACTGACAAAAACAAGATAAAAATAAATAAACACGCTGTAGAAATTAGGTACAGAACAAACCCGAAACTCATTCTCGAACCTAACGCCCATTAATTCCACGTTTCAAGTAGTTAGCGTATGTAGAGGTGTTACAGCAGTGCATGTGTTTGTATTATATACAAATATCTGTATTGTATACATGAAGTTCGTATTATAGGTGTATATATAATGTTTTACGTTGATTATACACACGAACTGTATGTAAAAAGGGGGAAAGGGGTATCATTTGTGCGGGAAAAATAAAAGGAGTTTTTTTCAGGGTGTTTTTTTTGTTCGGTTGAAGACATACGGGTTAGGGGAGTCGTATGATCGTGAAAAATGAGGTATGGTTGCTGTATAGAAAGGGCCGAGTAGTGTAAGAGATGGGTGAGGGGGTCATTCGGTCGGAAAAGACGGGAGGTGGTTTATGTAAGGAAGGGGTTGTGTTATTCAAGTTGTTTTTATTTAGAGGTGGTTTTAGGGAACGGGGTCGTGTTATGTATAAGAAGGAGAAGTAGGGGGGCTGTTTGATGGTGGGAAGGGGTAAGGTGGGTTGGGGTAAAGGGTTACGCTATTTACGAGAAGCTGGTGAGAAAAATTTTTGAAGATGGGAAGGAGAAGTTAGATTTTTCTGAAAAGGGGAGCGAGGACTTAGAAGAGAGAAAAAAGTCGCGTGAGTATGAAAAGCAAGAAGGCAATGTGATTCACTTTCACCTATCACCATTTATGACGTTAAGTCGAACATGTAAAAACATTTTGTTCCAGGTTAAAAAATCCTTTTTCCTGGCAAATATTGTATATGTGTAATTCAAAAACATTGAGTGAAAGCCTGGAAACATTTATCTCTCAAAATTCACAAGTATTCCACATTCAAAACATTCAATGTGCGCCTCAAAGTAATTTCCTTCCAATGTTTTCAAAGCCTCCAGCTTTCAATACATTAAATTTAGGGCCAAAAACACCTTCCTGTTTAGGTTCGTAGGTATTCAACATTTTAAAACATTAGGCCTCAAAACACGTCCCTCCGTAAGTATTCAACATTTAAAACATCAAGCCTTAAACACTTCCCTCCATAAGCATTCAACATTCACAACATTAGGCCTTAAAACACTTCCCTCCATAAGCATTCAACATTCACAACATTAGGCCTTATAACACTTCCCTCCATAAGCATTCAACATTCACAATATTAGGCCTTATAACACTTCCCTCCATAAGCATTCAACATTCACTACATTAGGCCTTAAAACACTTCCCTCCATAAGCATTCAACATTCACAACATTAGGCCTTATAACACTTCCCTCCATAAGCATTCAACATTCACTACATTAGGCCTCATAACACTTCCCTCCATAAGCGTTCAACATTCACAACATTAGGCCTCATAACACTCACCTCCATAAGCATTCAACATTCACAACATTAGGCCTTATAACACTTCATTCCAAAAGCATCCAACATTCACAACATTAGGCCTCATAACACTCACCTCCATAAGCATTCAACATTCACAACATTAGGCCTTATAACACTTCCCTCCATAAGCATTCAACATTCACAACATTAGGCCTTATAACACTTCATTTCGTAAGTATTCAACATTCAAATCATAAGGCCTCATAACACTTCTCTCCGTAGGCATTCAACATTCACAACATTAGGCCTTAAAACACTTCCCTCCATAAGCATTCAGCATTCACAACATCAGGCCTTAAAACACTTCACTCCCTTCATAAACATTCAACATTCCGAACATTAGGCCTCCACCCCCCGTTAGCGAAGGCCGCTCGCTATCCATCTCGCAGCTCCTCTCGAGCGCGCGGCCCATCGATCTCTCCGTCTGCGCGTAATGCGCGTGTGTGGAAGACCTCGGCCGCGCGCACTCTGTTATTTACTCCCTCAAACACAGTCTGGACGTCCAGACCAGGCCGTCCAGACCCCGTATTACCTTCCAGCCCACAAAGAAGACCCAAACTCAGCAAGCCATCTTCCCTTAACCCATCGCAAAAGGAACGGATCCGGTCCGGAACTTCAAGTTTGGTTCTGTGTCGGATATTTTCGGTGGAGTTAGAGGGTCGTCGCCGGAAAGGCGGTTTCGAACCAAGGACCAGACTCTTGGGTCGCAGTGAAACGACTGAGCTGCCAGTTGTTTCGAATCTTTACTACATCATCATCAAGCTTTTGATCACAGACTTAGCGCAATCCTTGTGCCAAAGATCGGGAGAAATGAGTGCGTGTTTCATGCACGATAAGCAGTCCCCGCTCTTGTTCTTCAAGGGAAAAGGCCAAAACTAAGAGAACCAAGATCAGTTTCGCAGCAGGTCTTGTTGCAGTAGGTGATGCTTTAACCAACACTTTGATAAAACAAGGTGCCATGGAGATCTGTGCTCTAGGAAACCGCGTGTGTGTGTGTAACATATGAGATCGTGTGCGCAATCGGTCGACGGAAATTGCGCTAAAAAAATAATTTTCGCGGGGAAATAGGTGACAACATTGGGGCACATTGCCTTCATATGTCTGTTCTTGTTGTTACTCAACTCGTGGAAGTAGGTGACAAAATTTGAGCAGGTAGCTTTCATATCTGTTCTTGATGTTACCTAACTCATGGAAATAGGTGACAAAATTTAGACACGAATTGCCTATTTATCTGTTTTTGTTGAAACCTAAATTTTATACATATCATATAGGTTCAAGTGTGCTTTTTGCCATGTCTGGTTTGGTTCTGTTACTTTAGATTTCTCGTGGGCGTTTGATATCTGCGGCAAGTTTGTAGACTTCTCTGTATCATGTTTGTCACATGCGCTGCACATGTGTATATATTTTTTTCAATGTGGGTCACAGTTTCATGATAATTACATTATTCAAAGTTCCCCTAAATTAAAGTAACGTTATGTTTCAAATGGGATTACTGGCTACAGCCGTTCACAGTAACATCAGAAAAAACATAGTCTTAAGTCCCATTTCTAAAAAAAAACAATGATGCAGAACACATTGGCTATGTACATATAATCAAGCTGTAAAGAACACCTATAAAATTTTAATTCATCTATCAACACTTGATTGTGTTAAAAATTTTTTAGCTGTATAATCAGCTAAGAAAGGCAGATCAGAACATATTAAATGCATCAGCGTAAAATCAAAATAAGTAATAAAAAATTTCCAACTAAAAATATCACATAGATCTAAAAATTTCACATTGAATGATGAAATAAGAACTAAAAACTTTATAATGAACCAAGCCCTGGGCTATCAAAATGACACATTAAATGGTAAATGTTGACTCTACAGGTACATCAATGACATACAGCGTAGTGAAGAAATTACTGTTTTAAAGATCGTTTTGCGTAAACGCCGGCAATGTGTTCCCGCACAGAACGTTTCTCTGCGCAAGACATATGCGCACTGACCGACAGCGCCGCAAAAGCAAGTAAATTAACGAACCGACTCACCTAACTCCGTTAGAGTGAGAAAAAAAGTTCCATTGCGAAGAATTCTCATTCATCATCGAATCCACTTCAATCTGAATTGGGAAAATAGGCTTAATTGGGTGCACACATTTTCCAACTACTTTCATATTTTTGAAATCTTAATTTTAAATATTATTTCAATGCTTAGTGCATTTTCCGATTTTAAATTCCTAATTTTTCAACTATGTGTATTGTTTGTATTGTTAAGGCTTCCCTCCTTGTTCTGTGAAAACTACATAAAAAATAAAAATACACAAAATTTTTCCTTGCGTACGGAAAGCTTTCCCTAAAAGCTGATGGTTTCACTATTATGATGAACAAAAAATCATGAAAATGAAATTTATATATCATGAGTATTAAAGCCGATCGTAGTTAAAGAAGAATATTCGCATCATTTCGAGTCAAAATATTACTTTTTATGAAGAAAAACTAAGCTCCGTTGTTTGAGCAGTGAAGCTTGGTAAAAAATTTTAGGTCTCTCAGAAACAACTCGTTTTATGCTCCAAAAGAAAATAAACGAATCCTTTATTACCTGCTCTGAAATGAAAATTATTTGACGTTCATCTTATATGGACATGGAAAAACATCAACCAACCAATAAACAAACCATTACCTCCTCTGAAATAAGGATTTTTTGAAGCTCATCTAAAATGACTAATCAAATATTGAATATGTTAAAAACATTAGCTAATCAACCACTACTGCCTGCACAAGCTAAGTGAACATTCTTTATCCAATTCAAACTTATAAATTTATGATATAAAGGCGAAAAATATAGGCTTTCGTGCGAGGTATCTTCATTTACACAGTCAACGTCGCTTCTAGATTATCGTTCGAAGAAAAATGTCAAGCTTAAGAAAAAGTTGTTCAGCTTTTTTACACCTCCGTGAATATTTGAAAAGACTAACTAGCTTTGCCACAGAAAACTAAATGTTTCTCTCCTAATATGTAGAAGAAATGAACGTAATAATTTTTGCTTAGGCATGCATGCCTACAATTTCTTTCCCGGAAATTTCCCTCGTGTGCACCCTCATCCCTGCATCAACTCTGCCATCATCACTTGCTCTCATCTGCATCACTCTAACCTCATCACCTGCTCTGATCAGCATCATTATTGTTGATCAATATTGGTTTAGTTAATTTTCTACCGTCATCGTAAATTTTTTATGTTTTTTGTTTATTTGTATCTCTTCCAATTGTTGTTGCATATATGATATTTGTGATGCTACACCACCTCACACGCACCACAGCACACCATCTTGAGCATCACAGCTCACCACCAAACTCCCGTCACTACTTTTCTCGCTCTCATTATCACCACACTCGCCGGCACATCACCACCTGCACCACGCTCACCATCACAACACCATCACCACACTCACCCCCACATCACCCCCACAACACCACCACAACCTCACCATCACCACACTCACCACCACAACACCACCACAACATCACCACCACATCACCACCACATCACCACCACATCACCACCACAACACCTACCACAACATCATCACAACATCACCACCACAACACCTACCACAACATCACC
>JACJUY010000926.1:204989-217091 GCA_014220935.1 Platorchestia sp. MABIK
CTTGTGTCCGGAGCCGTACTTGTGTCCGGAGCCGTACTTGTGTCTGGAGCCGTACTTGTGTCTAAATTAATAAAAATATTCATGTACGTATCAAGTACTAAGAACCTAATGCTTAGACGGCAGTGGAACAACCCATCCTGCATCAAACAGCGTTTCCTTTACAAATACAGGATTTTGAATTTAAATGAAGTGGCTCATTGCTTTTACATTGCATAATGATCGTTATGAATCAAACCTGGTTTTATGCTGGGATTGTTCTTCGTATTTTTAGTTTTAGTTTTATTTGAGAAATAACGCAAGGGAAAAAAGAGCGCCAGAATTACCTTCTTCCAATATTCATTGCGTGATGCAGTTGCGCCCTCACATTTTGAGATAATTCAGCAAATTAAAAACATTAATGCAGTATTAAAACGTTGTAAGCATTTTGGCAACCATTAATGTGAGTTCTGGAATAGTGACAGTGTCATGCAGGAATAAAAATGTTCTTTTACAGTTTCCCAGAAAGAGGCTAGTGGCTAAGAGAGTGGTAGGTGCTGGTTGCTTAGTTGTTAAAAACAGGAATTTATGTTTAAATACAAGTTGCCATCAATGTAAACATGAATAAAATGGAATACTTATGCCTAAAATCAAGTTACCATGAATGTAAATATGGATGTAAGTGAATATTTATGCCTTAAATCCAGTTTCATGAATGAAAACATGTGTAAAAATAGGCGTTTTTCTGAAATCGAGTTATCATGAAAATAATTAGGGGTAGCAATGGCTATTTATTCCTGAAATTTAGCTACCGTCAATATCAACATGATAAGAATTTTTTTCATTGTCATACAGGACAGTAAGACATCCTTATAAGCTCGCCGTTTTATTATTATTATTGCAAGATCATATTATTGTAACGTTTTATCAAATTTTATTAAAGCTCTCTACGTAACTGCACAGATCTCATTTTGAGGTCAGTAACCCTCAGGAGTGTAACAGAGTCGTCTTCGGAGTTCCAAATTTTCAAATAAGTTGTAAAAAATCTGCATTTCCAAACAGCCCAACAGTTGTGCATTTAGAGTCCTCTTATCATGGAGAATATTGCTTTTTTTAACCGAAACATTTTATCATCGTAATATTGACGCATATGAAACAAGAGTATCAACTGTGGTACTTGGGTTAAGTACTGAATAGGTTACAGCGAATGAATAAGTATCGAATACTATTTGAATCACTGATGAGAGGATTAATTCTTGAAGATAAATACAACTAATTCAATTTTGTCAACCGCGAAATCATTTCAGCGTTAATACACATTTAGGACCTAGTTATACTACTCATACCTTAAAACAGCACACCATACACGTCGTTTATATTCGCTGCATTTTGCTCATAAACTTTTTCAGTTTGACCAAAAAATCCAAGAGCGTCGAGCGTCGCAGGCGGGATGAGTGAAAGTGGTGCACCTCGACAGCCTTGGCACTCGCGAAACAATTCGTTGCGACCATTTTCCTCATATTAAATGCTAGTATGGGACGAGTCTGCATGTAAAACGATGCTATGTATTGCGCAATGAAATGTTGGACTTATTCTTCAACAAACGAACAGAATCTCTCGGAGTTAAAGTCCGTGGAATTGAAAGTGAAAGTGCTGAAAAATTGTTTCATGCCAAACATTGGTTTGAAATTTGGCCTTTTTGTAATTTTGAAACTTCTTTGTATTTTTCTCTGTTGCTTCCTATTCTAAAATATAACTTGAAAATATTTTGAGTTGGACTCCAAAACATTAAATTGTGTAATAATATGTATTATAAGTTAGATGTTTGAAGCATTTAAGTTAAAAAGCAAACTGAATAAATCAGCGGGGAACGGATTGTGTAGAGACGTTCAAGAAGATTTTGATAAGTCTGCAAATATTTTATATTGCTTAAAATTCTCTTTCGACTATTCACCTATGGCAGTTAGTTCATATTAAATAGTAATTCTTTTTCATATAACCCAATAATGTAGTGCTGATGCTATTCAATAATGAATCACATGTAATGATATATGAAATGAGTTTATTAGGTTGGTATTAAGGTTGTGCTTATTTATTTTCCTATCATCTCTACTTCTTGTAAATTGCTATCCATTCCAATTTCATCCCGGACTCAAATTACAAAGAAGACATAAAACGGTGAATTGAAAAGATAGATACTTATTTTATAAAAACCTTGGTGATTAACTTTATGATCTGCAAATAACGAAAAATTTGGAAGACTGTAAACAACATATTCTTTAAAGTGAATATTGGAAATCGTGTATATTAATGAACTTTCCGTACATTCGTGCATCATCAGCTGTAAATAGGAAAGTTACCTGAAAAAATACCAAACAGGCTCCGTATTAAGAATGTGAAGCTAAGAATATACAATTAATATATGTACTCAAAATCAACGAAAAAAATAGCAGAAAAAACTCGCAAGAAAAATCGGTAACTGTGACAAGATTCAGTTGTAAAGAGTTACAATGTTTGTTCAAAATCGACTCGGATTTGGAGGTAGACAACGATGCCAAAATTTGCAGATGTGCAGGAAATCGAGTTTAGCAGTTGACGAGAGAATACTTATAACGTTAATTTTTAAAATTGGTTTTCACCTTACTTTTTAGAATGGCAAATGTTTAAAACAGTCTTCCCAGTTCTCTGTCCATAGTTTGCAGTATATAAGTTAAGGTAAGTATTCAGATACTCAGCCACTCAGTATTTACGTAACATATTGCTGGTAATTTTAAACAAATCCTCCCTATGAAAAATCATTTACGCAAAATGGAAAAATTGCCATGATTTATTTATACTTTTGGTGGTGCTAAAACATCCTTGATAAACTTGAAGTATAAACTCTAGAGCAGTTTCCATTTAAAAAACTACTTCGAATTTCAATAAAATCAGCTGCAGCGCAAATAATCCTATAGTTTTGGTGAACAAATCACTAAGATAAGTGGCAGCGATAACTTTTTTAACCGAGCGCTCTCTGAAGAGAACATATTTTTTTCACACTATTAAATCAGTTAAATTTTTGCTTTTGCTGTGTAATTAGTGCTAAGTGAGCGATAAGTTTCAATACAAATATGGATATTACAGCGCCAACAAGCTCATTTTTCTTAGGCACCTGTTCAGTGCTGCGTACCAGACCTAAAAAAACATTCTGAAGCGACATTTACGGGCAAAAACAACTAATTATGTCGCAAGGCTCTTCATTTAGGGAAAGGATTAATTAGTGAACTATGTGAAAGGCANCCACTGTAATTGACACTTTGCATATACCAATTAAGATTAATTTCCGGTACTATGTCTTGGAATGCTACCATTAGCGTCAACAGGTCCCCAATAGAAAGTAAATGAATGCTTTGGGATGTCAACAAAGAACCCTGTACATCACTGGTGAGAAACTCAGAGATCCTGAGGGATTGAGGCCAGAAATATGAAACTATATAAATCCAAGAAAACTGAAGGGATTACATACTTATATTGAGAGACATTGAGTAAAGAACTGTGGCTAAAGCAATCTCTATCCATATAATGTAAAATGTGTTTTTTTCCTCTTATAACATGAAGGTTTTTAAAGGATCAATTTGCTTTATAGGCTACATTTTCCGAACATCTCTTCTTTGTAAAGTTTCATTTTTTGTGAGCCGAGTCATGTAAATGTTCCGCGGTTTACGAACAAAAAATAACAATTGTTCGAATGTAAATTCATCAGTTTTGTCGGGGTTCTAACATTCATTGCCATTTATATATATAAATGATAATTGAATAGAGGACTTTATAGAGTTGTAAATCGAAACAAATTTGGGTAAATCTAAATAATTCTACCAAGCATATTTCTGAACGAGCGTTTCTTCAAGAAACAAGCGGGGAACCCACAAAAATCTAAATAATCATTTTATTGAATTATATATTTTAAGATCTTAAAAATCTTTAGCATTTAAATAATCTGATAAAACTATTTAGTATTTATTGAATTTAATCAAGAAATAAATATCATTTAACGAATCTAACCAAGAAATGTCATGAAGTATATTCAGTTATTAAGATTGAGTTTGAAAAAAAGTAACATTTTTATTTAACTTAAGCGGGGTCATTTCCTACATTTGAAGAGGAGGTAAAGATTCTAATTAGATAAATGGTTAATTCAGTAACAGATGAATAATATCCTCATATGATAATGTACTTCAAATTTTTTCTAAAAAATTCACAGAAATGAAGCTAAACCATGTTTGAATTTATTCTAACTCTTCGACTCATTTCCTGCAGTTTGCACACCACAAATATCTTGGAAGAGGACGGATTGGTTAAATACATTTGTAAGCCTATCTCTATTTAATATTTATTAACCTTCTTCTAGTTTTTCCAAACTTAACAACAGCTCGTTGTAACCCTGTATTAATTTTGGATATTGTAAATAAAAGTGTCAAGATACACGTTTTAAATGAGTTCATTATTTATATAGGAAAGTCAATGGATAAAATTTCTGGAACGTTTCGACCTCCAGGGTCATTATCAACCTGAAAACAAGTAGAAAAACTAGTCAAATGTCAAATTTACATCAATCTTAGAAGAAGTAAAGCAAAAATACATGACAGGAAAAAAAACATATTCAATTTTAGAGATCTAAAGTGAGTTACAATATTTTCAGGAATAATTCATCAGAAAAATATCGGCGGGGAGTGCTCTACTTATAGACAATGACGCGGGAAGGTATACACCATAATTTCCCACAGAAATTATGTGAATAACGAATAATGGAACTGACGTTGAAATCGTGCGAAGATTTTGTCAATCGCATACAACATTCGTGATGTTCACTATCTGACCCATTAAAATTTAGCATCTAAGAAATTTAGCTCTAAGAAATCTTAAGTAATGATTGCGATCTCAAAATACTGCATCACCATCTGACCCATAAAAATATAGCGTCGAAATAATTAAGCTATGAGAAATTTTAAATAATGATTGCAATCTCAAAATACTGTTTCACTATCTGACATATTAAAATATGGCGTCGAAATAATTGGGCTTTGAGAAATTAAAAAAATGATTGCAATCTCAAAATACTGTTGAGATTGGTAGCAACAAGACGCGCACGTCTAGCAGAACTCACCGGAACTCATTATGAATAATTTCATTGCGTTTAGTAATAGCGGGATTGCGTGAAAACAAAGAGCCATTTTCCCGCATAAAAGGGCCATGAGAGCTCGAGGGTATCATTAGATACGGCTTTTAATGCCAGTTGTAAATCAAAATCGAGTTCATACCCAGCAGAGACTGATACAGTTTTCAAAATGCCACTCACGGTGTCTGAATGTTACTCTATGCAAGTTGTGAAGAGCAGTTTCTTGGTCATGTGAAACGTGTGTTTCACGCTACACATTCCAGTTAATTTATAAGATTCAAGATGACGGTTACTCTGGTAATTGTCCAGATTTAACAATTGTTTTACGATTGTACGAATGCCTGTTTCGTTGCTATGAATTTTTTCAAGGTTGTGCCAAATCGCAAAGCATGGATGGTTCTAAATTCGTTCATCACAGAAGTCAAAAGTCTCAGTCTGAGGAAATATTTTGCATTAGGAACGGAAAAACACGTTTAATTAATGAACGAACTCATAGGAAAGTCTTGCAATTATATGGATACTTACCTTGAATAATGGTAATATTTATCAGTCATAAAAAATGGAAATTTGACTCCTAATGAACACGGTGCAAGTACACAAGTTGCTGGGTGCGCGGTCTTTCTGAACGAGGCAAAAAAATATTTATCATATAACTCAAAATAAATCTTAGATTGAATTGAATTATTCAATAACTGTGCAGTTTTTATAATCAGTTAAGTATTTCCCTCTTCAGTATTTCACGTACTCTAAATAAATCGATGAACAGTATCGACCAGAGGTGCAAGAATAGAGTCGCGCATCATGACCGGGATCATCATGCGGACCTTTGGACGCATTTCTCCGGTGTGATAATTGCATAAAGGCAATTATGATTTACCACTTTATGGAATAAAAGCCAAATTCTGCCAGGTTTCAAATAAGATTATTGCAGTAAGATGACAGCATCAACAGGAAGCAAATACGACCGTCTTAAGGGCAGAGTCACACGATGACCAATCCGTAGAGCCACGTTACCAATGAGATCGGGTCGCTTGACGGAATTATGAAGAGAGCTGTCACTCGCTTCTAGATTTCCTGCAAGCTTATCTGAACTATTCAAGCAAGTTTGGACCTTATTATTACATGGTGGTCATCGTCTTAAAAACACTTAGGAATGTAGATGATTATGACGAAACGTTACCATTTGGTCACACACGCGTTAGATGCCGTTCGTTTGCGCCGCTCGCATTGCCAACGTCGGGGTCGACCGGCGGCGGATATTGCAATATGAAGACGCACTTGCGTTAGTTCGCAACGTTGCTAAGTCTGTTTTCACCTTAATTCCTCCCAAATCGAATTCGGAATTTGCTGGAAGACCAAATTAGTGATTGTGTTCTTGTGTAGCATTTATCTTTCAATCCGACAATCTATCCATCTTCGGCAGAAAAAAGTTGTTGAAAGTTCAGAATATTTTTTTATCAGTTAAGCTGTGTTTCCATAATTTTTAACCTATAATAACTAATCTGAAACTCGTGTAAGATTTAAGTAAATGAGTCCTTAACACATGTAATGCGCAAGTTAAGAGTAAGTAGGTAATGTAATAACTAGCTTTATGAAAGTCCTTGTAGGATTTCAACTGACATGTCGGACATTACCTACGGGCAAGACTATTACATCTATAATTCAGCAGTGAATATATGGAATTGCAATAGGCTAATAAATATAGATTAGGTTTTGAAAAAATGAGGTAATAAAAAAGGTTGATAAAATATAAAAATAACACTATAAAATAAAAAAATTTATGAATGGAATCGTTATAGGTTAACACTAACGCTTTACTTCGCACTTATCCGCTGCTCAATAACAAGAATGTGCTTTGTTTTTGTTAAATGAAGAAATTTGATTTTGTTCCCGGTCTGTAAGGTGTCCATAAAAATCACTGGAACGGCACACATTGCTGATGTGTGCACGATGTGCAGGGCTTTAGAATATATTTTTAGTGAACTTTAAATTTTTTTGAGGAGAAGAATCCTTTAAAGGAAAAAATTTGGTACAGAGAAGCTGATATATAAATATGTGCGCCCTACAGCGTTGATTTTTCTTTCTTTTCTTCGAATTTGATTCCATGGAAAAAACAGCAGATGTCCAAGAACATTGTTTTCAGTTATAACGCATTCAACACTTTCCAATGAATAGGATGAGAATAATTTAAATTTTTGTTGACGACATGCTATCCAGCTAGAGAATTCTTCAACGTGCTTTAACCCATATTTGTAAACCATTTGCACTTGATCATGTTTCCGAGCAAACCCCGCATACCAAAGCATATAGAAGAATATACTTCCTGTTGCAAGAGTATTCCTAAATATTCTATGGGAAGCAAGAATGTTATTCCTAAATTCAGAATTTCATTCCTAAATATTCTCAAGGGATCAAGAATATCATTCCTAAACATTCTAATTTTTTTACAATTTGTTGCATAACATCAAATGACACGTTTTATTGCTTCATATCAGCATACTGTGTATGGAAAAGTATTGTCAGGTTATTTTCTCCGCTTACAGTTCTTTTATTCCCTACGCCTTGTTCAACGGCGACTTACCTCGTTGTGAAATGGAGTCTTTGAACATCATTTTGTTTTTCCAGCATGGAAACCTTGAAAATCCATGAAACTCATCTTAGAAATTCTCTCATTTTGCTGATGGTAGAAATTCTCTCATTTTGCTGCTGGTAGAAATTTTCTCATTTTGCTGCTGGTAGAAATTCTCTCATTTTGCTGATGGTAGAAATTCTCTCATTTTGCTGCTGGTAGAAATTCTCTCATTTTGCTGCTGGTAGAAATTCTCTCATTTTGCTGATGGTAGAAATTTTCTCATTTTGCTGCTGGTAGAAATTCTCTCATTTTGCTGCTGGTAGAAATTTTCTCATTTTGCTGCTGGTAGAAATTCTCTCATTTTGCTTTCAAGTGATCATTCTAGCGACATCGATATCACAATAAAAAAAACTCTAAATTTGGTAAAGTATTAGGCTACATCGTAAAAGCACTGTTCTTTATGGCTAAAGTTATTTCTTTAGCTGTTGTATTTGAGAAAAAATTAATTTAATCATAGTTGACAAATTTGCTTTATAGCTTACAATTTTTTATCATAGTCGGCAAATTTTTATCATAGCTGACAAATTTTTATCATAGTCGGCAAATCAAAGTCGGCAAATTTTTTCAAGACTGCTACTTCCGTGATACCTGCATTCTTGTACAGAAATTTTTCTTCTACATACCATTCATCCATTCTTTAAACCCAAAAATTAATGTGCGTTTTAGAAAATTTTAAAGATAATGTTTATAAAATTTCATGCTTGTCTACTGTATTATCCGGCACGTGGTGAATCGCTGAATAATGTTTATTGCAGATTAATATATATTCATTGCAGAAAAATACATATTTATTGCAGAATAAAATGTACTTATTGCTGAATAATATATATGACGCACACTCCTTAACTATTCATGTCTCTTAAATGCTAATTATTTGAGCGCCACTTTACTTATTGCTTAGCTAATGACCAAGCCTGTCTCCTGAAGGAACTAAGTTACAAATAATAACACCTAAACTATATATTAATTTCACGATATCTTAATAAAAGCTCGCACTTGTGCTTCGTGTAGTTTATAGGGCCTCTCTTCGCCCGAAATGTCAGCCTGAGCCAAATTAGGGCCGTGCTCACTGAACTCCTAGAGTAAATAGGGGAGTTATTATAAACTTATTTGTATTACAACACGTGTGTTGCTGCTTTATGACTTAATTTCAAATAAATAGATATGTATATGTATGTATACACAAGCCCATACCCACACATATACTGTTTATATGTGTACATGTAATTTTAGGGAAATAGAGAAATTATAGAAAAAACTCGTGACTGCAAACTATTTTATTGTTTTTAACCGAACAAACATATATTTACTTAAATTATCCCACGTAATTTGAAAATTACATTTTGTGAGTTATAAAGAGGCTGACGCAGGGTGAGATAGCTTTATTTTCACCTAACAAAAATGATTGCCTTGTTGTTCAACTCTTAAGGCATATTTTAGTATAGGCTTCGAGCAATATACTTACATCTTTGATCACACTAAAGAACTAGTCAAGATAAGCCTTCTGTATGATCATGCAAATGCGAATCTTCTCGATTTCCATTGGGGCCTGTTTGTGCTGTGTACCTATGACTTATTTATTTTAAAAATTCATTCATTTTATGTTCAATTTTAGTAGTAAATTTGATTTTTAATTTTTTTAAATGTTATTATTCACTATTGTCATTAATTTCTTTTCTAACTTTTCAGCCTTACGAAATAGTCCAATTTCCTCACGCGTAAGTTTGTTCAGAAATGCTCCTAGCATTTTTGTACTAAAACACAGTGATTCATTAAAATTTATATTTCTGTCTGATTATAAAATGCAACGTTTCGACGTATCTAACGTCATCCTCAGGCTGAAAAAAAAATAACAATACGGAATAATTTTCAGTCACATTGTAAAAAACGCAAAACTAACACTTAAGTAATATAGACTAGTTTTGAAATCACAAAAGACGAAGGCGACTAGACAAGGCGACTAGACAAACTTACGCGTGAGGAAATTGGACTATTGTCATTAACATTTGTTAGAAACCATCAATTGTGAAATATGTTCAGCATTATTACTACCTCCGTAATTGTTTTGATGAAAAAATTTCCTTTTAATGTATCGCTAAAAAGTCATCCGAAAACATAGAGTCAGTGGCGGAAAGGAGACTATGTGCCCATGAAATAGGCTCTTTTCTTTCTTTTTACAATCGAAAGAATCTCACTTTTTTCAATTACAAATTTATTTTCTCACATGTAATGATCTGTAGGTGTATATAATATTAATTTACGGGAAACGAGTCTCCTTGTTAGATATTTGTGAGGAAGTCCATTCCTTATCTTACAAAATAGAACTCGAATCGACTATGGCATTTGCTTCTGCGTTGTGATGTTACTCTGATGTTGCAGTAGTGGTGTGATGTTACTGTGATGTTGTGGTAGTGTTGTGATGTTACTGTGGTGTTGCGGTAGTGGTGTGATGCTGTAGTAGTGGAGTGATGTTACTGTGGTGTTGTGGTAGTGGTGTGATGCTGTAGTAGTGGTGTGATGCTGTAGTAGTTTTGTGATGTTACTGTGATGTTGGGGTAGTGGTGTGATGTTGTATGTTATGGTAATGTTGTAGTAGTGGTGTGATGTTGTAGTAGTGGTGTGATGTTACTGTGATGTTGTGGTAGTGGTGTGATGTTGCAGTAGTGGTGTGCTGTTACTGTGATGCTGCAATAGTGGTGTGCTGTTACTGTGATGCTGCAATAGTGGTGTGCTCTTACTGTGATGTTACAGTAATGAGGTGATGTTATTGTGATGTTGTAATAGTGTTGTGATGTTCCTGTAATGCTGTGCTAATCTGATGATGGTACTGGTGACAGAATGGTCGCATTACTCTAATGCTATTGCATTATCAGCATTCTCACTCATAGGAAAAATTTAAAAGTTACCATCATTGTGATCATAAAAAAGGCAAACCTCTTGCACGATCTTAGGAAAATATTCTAAATTACAGAATAGGATTTCATCGATGCAATAAAGTCAATTTCGTGAGTGTCGTTCGAATATTTACATTTATTGGCGATAATGGTAACCATCATCATTAATGTTCAAATTCAAGTTGTTGCAAGTTCTACTATAGTCTCTTGCTATCGTCATTAATCATAAGGTAAATCGTACGTTTGGCAGTCAAGCACCTGGAAATGAATTCAACACCATATTTGAGTACCATTTAACGTCTTCAAGTGTGGTGGAGGATCCCACTGCCGGTCTTGCCACTAAATTCGTCTTCAGTGCCATGAATGCGAGAAAAATCAGCCTCGTAATAGGGCAGCAAGTCATTCGAATGAAGTGGTACCGAATAATGACAAACACGAATAATGATTGGCGATATAAAGTGTTTAAATTGTTTAAATGGAGAAGCGCAGAATTTCAACGGCATCCAAATTTATTTTTTCACCAGATAAATTAAAATCCATATCATCTGTAAGGTACATTCTTCACAAGGTATATTTTCTCACAAAGGTTTTCATTTCTATAATCCTATCTTCTCTTGATAGTTTCTCCAACATTAATTCGGCACGCTCACATTTTTCAAAGGTGTTCATTACTATAATCCTATTGAAATTTGATACACTCCAACGTAAGCCTGTGAAAATGAGATTAGAAACTGTGAAAATGAAATACAAACCTATGAAAATGAGATAAAAACCTGTGAAAATGAAATACAAACCTATGAAAATGAGAGAAAAACCTTCGAAAATGAGATAAAAATCTGTGAAAATGAGAGAAAAACCTGTGAAAATGAAATAAAAATCTGCGAAAATGAGGTAAAAACCTGTGAAAATGAGATAAAAACCTCTGAAAATGAGATGAAATCCTCCGAAAATGAGATAAAAACCTGTGAAAATGAGATAAAAACCTGTGAAAATGAAATAAAAATCTGCGAAAATGAGACAAAAACCTGTGAAAATGAGATAAAAACCTGCGAAAATGAGATAAAAACATGAAAATGAGATATGAACTTATGAAAATCAGAAATGAACCTGTGAAAATGAGCTAAATTTTGGAATAACTTCAGAGTCATCGCAGTGTCCTGTACAGGATACTCTTCATGAAGTATAAGTATCATAGAGAGTAGGAGCAGGGCTTCCTTCACTTGGTTGCAATTCTTGCATAATTTTAATGGCTTCCTGAAGACATATTTATTGTGAGTTACACACAGTTTTGCGGCAATAATTGAAAATTAATTTTGCAATATGCATATGAATATAATTCCAAGATTTATATGTTTCTAAAAATCGCATTAATCTGTTCATGAAAATTTGTTTTATAATCATATTTGTACAATAATAATATTTGTATTATAATGATATCTGTATTA
>JACJUY010000927.1:30281-45648 GCA_014220935.1 Platorchestia sp. MABIK
ACTTCAAAGTTGAGTATCTTAAAAACTAAGCATTTGCTAATACAATGTCATTCATGCAAAACGTCTTCAATTGGGTCAATATTGAATTTGATGTTGTCAATTATTTCAAAAATTTCGTTGCCATAGATAGGTAATGTGATAGATTTTAAGAAGCTTTACAGAAATGGCATTGTGCTCGCAAATGCTTAGTTTTTGAGTTATTTAACTTAGAAGTTATAGGAACGTCGTTTATAAAATTGAACAAACGGACAAGTAAATCGGAAAAAATGCGGTTTTGACGTAATGATAGGTGAGGTTAGGTAAGTTAAAGTTAGGTTAGTTAAATAAAATAACCTAAACCTACCTAAGTAAACCTAAAATAACTTACCTTAACTTAACTTAGCCCCACCGAGGCCGATGTCTCCCGCCAAAAAACATGGCATCGTTTGCGTTCGCGAATCGCCGGAAGAGCCAGATCAAAACTGCCGTCAATGCTATTCTGACCTGAACCTTATTTCTGCTATATCTCGAAAACTAAGCATTTGCGAGCACAATGTCATTTGTGTAATACGTCTTAAAATGTTGCAAATTACCTAAATTTTGTAACTAAATTATAAAAGTCATTGACAACATTCAATTCAGTATCGCCTTGCATCGCAAGAGCCGCATCGAAACTGCCGTTAATGTAATTCTGACCTGAACCTTATTTCTGCTATACCTCAAAATTAAGCATTTGCGAGCATAATGTCATTCGTGTAAAACGCCTTAAAATCTACCATATTACCTATCTTTTGCAATGAAATTACAAAATTCGTTGACAACTTCAAATTCAATATTGACTTCCAATTGTATCAAATTACCTATATGTGGCAACAAAATTATTGAAATCATTGACAACATTATATTTAATATTGACCGATGAAACTGTAAGACAAGTCGAAAGTTGGTTTGTTGGTAGAAGTTGGAGAGCAGCGATGGGTGCTGCTGGGGTCACCAAGTGGAATGGGCAGGCAATGTAGAAGCCTTGGCCCGTTGGTGAAACCACTGGAGAGCTGCTGGGGTCACCAGTTGTAAGACCTGGTGATAATGCTGGGGTCACCAGATGTATAGAGCAGGCCATGTAGAAGCCTCGGCTCGTTGGTGGACCTGCTGGAGTACTGAGGGGGTCTCCATTAGTTGGAGTGGCTGATNGTCACAAGTTGTAAGAATTCTAGCTGCTACTTCGGCCATTGAATTCCATGGCGGCAAGTGAAGTAGCGGTCTTATTTATTCTTCTCCTGAAGTGGGTATTGGTGATATGCAGCGGAGAAGTTGGAACTTTTTATTTAATAAATGTACATTGGTACATCTTAAAATTACTGTACGCGAAAAGACTAGAATCAAGATTTGAGGGGTAACTAAGGAAGGGCACAAAAAACTAATGTTTTTTTTTTTTATTTATAGCACAAATGATTTGGTCAGTATTTTCTTTGGTGCGGTCAATGATTTTCAAAATTTTGTTGCTTGAAATAGGTAATAGGATATATTTTAAGATATTTACACGAATGACATTTTGTTCACAAATGCTTCCTTTTTGAGATATTTAATTTAGAAGTAATAGGAATGTCGTATATAAAAGTGAAGAAACGGATACGTAAATATGCTGTCAAACAATATTGATGATACGATAAGTGAGGTTAGGTAAGGTAATGTTAGGTTAGTTAAATAAACTAACCTAAGAAAACTAAACTTGGCCTCACCAAGACTGACGTTTTGGCGCAAAAACTTGCACATGTTCCAACAATGCAGCAATGACGCAGCCGACTATATAATGTTATTCTTACCTGAACGTTATTAATGTTATATCTCCAAAAGTAAGCATTTGCAAGCAAAACGTCTTAAAATATGTCCTATTGCCTATTTCTAGCAACAAAATTTTCAAAATGGTCGACAGCACTGAGAGAAATATTGACAAATTATTCTACATTGGAAAGATTAGGTAAAAAAAAATCAAATTATTCTTAGTTAACTAAATTAAGTGATGGTCAGCAGGACCAGGTAGACATTTTTATTATACAGTATTTTTTTTCTTAAAAAATTTGTTTTCTAATGTGCTCTTTAAAGCTTATTGCCAAGTGGCAGTTCTTTTCTCATTGTGGTAGTGCTAACTTAATAACCAGTGCTAGTCTAATGATTGAGGTTAAGATAATTGTAATAGTTGTGTAATAATTAGGGTGAGAAAGGATCAAGTTATGTAGGCATAAAGAGATGAGACCTATGTTCTAAAGGGCTCTGCACACCCAGGGCAGAGTGGTTTTACATACTGTGTTTTTGCATTTTTTATAGTGTTCAAAGCACAATTGGTCCTAAATATTTATGGAATTTATGTTGACAGTGAAGTAATCTATTATCCCAAATTTCACCAGTATCATTTGAGTGCACAGCATCGATTGCATGTTTATTTATTTTGCAACTGATTTTATCACAAAGGAAAATTTGTTGCAACTATGTGGAAAGCTAGTATGTGGTAGGTGTGTCATTTTCTTGTGAGTACCCTTACTTTGTATCATTGTGCAATGACAGTCAATGTTCAGAATTTTAAAGTAAGCAAGTACATTGAACTATTTTCAGGTGAACTCATTAGCAGCTTTGGCGTGCTTCAAATTGTGAGGCTGATTTTGGGGAAAAATTCCTCAGTATACAGTGGAGTTTGGTATTTGAATTGCAATTTCTTCTAGGGTTAGGCTTATTGAATTTCATTTTTTATCTTTTTGATCATGTTTTGGTTTTAGATTGTTTTTTATGGTTATCATAGCTACCACTATGGAAAAAAAATGTAAAAATGAATATTACTATTAAAATTTAGTTGAATCAATTGTGTCAAATGTGCATCATCTTTGCTATTTTTGTGAATAAACTGTAACTGATTAGGCTAAATAAATTCCTGCTTTTCTTCTTTTTCAGTCTCCCGACCCTAAAGATGAGCCCCTCCGATTCCGTCCGTTGGGTAACAACAAAAAGATGCTTCCCTGCGTTATTAAGTGGCCTGGTGGAGGCCAAAATGTCAGCCTCTCTGGGGCTTTTAACAACTGGCAGAAGCTGCCAATGGTGAAAAGGTCAGCTGTTTGTTTGTGTAATCTATTGGGTTTGCATGTACTTGAACAATTTAAACAATTTTAATTATTGTAAACAGTTTATTTACCACAAGCAATACAGTAGTAGATTGTTTCTTAAATTGTACAATGGTCACATTTTTGATGGAATGCATCTAGCAATAGCAAAATGAACAATTAGCAGTATGGTCATCCTTTGTAAATTGCTGATGTTGGGTTCCAGGATCACTTGCGATGGGCCCCTCAGGGGGATACAACTATTGTATCAATGGGAATTGGCGCTCCCAGGGGGAAAATGTGTGAGGGCCTGAGCTGAGAGTTAGGTAGGCCTTCTTTTTGTTGAAATAACATATTTTTTGCTATGTTAAGGACCACCTTTTTTGGTTCACTGCTGTCCTGTTTCAGCACCCACTACTTTCTTCTCCAACTTTTCTCTTGTTTCATGAACTTCTTTCCCTACTTACTGTTTCTATGCCCCTTCTGCATAGATTCCACATTCCCTTTTCTCCATACTAATGGTGCCTTCCTCCTTCCTCTCTTTGATAGGCTCTTTTTTGTAGCGGCAAGGGAGGCTTAACCCGTTCACTGCGTTTCCGCGATTGTTACGGTTGGTTTGGTTAGGTTATAAGTTGTAGAATAGGTAAATCGACTTTACTTTTCGAATATAATTTTATTCTTCCTAAACAACATGAAAAATACAATAGTACGATGACTTTTCCCCTTGTATGATAACATATATTTTTTAAAAAGGTCGCAAAATTGCTGATCATTTATTTATACTGGCACGTGATTGAGCAATTTACCTGTTCGTGCACATATGGCCCAATACGCAGGGAGCGTGTTAAACTAACCTATAATCTAATCTAACCACTTGCAATGGGTAAAATTTCCAGGAATAGCCCACTATATTAACCCCTTCCCCAATAATTTTTTTTGTTAAAAATGTTTCTTTTTCAAACTTTTTTATTTATGTTCAATTTTTATTTATTTATTTTTTTGTTTCCTGTGAAAGGAAATCGTGGTGGTGGTGCATTGATACGCTCCTCTGACAACTCGAGGCTTCTCCAAGCTCTCCCCTCACTTGTCGAGAAATAGTCATTGTCTGATGAACTGGTGGAGTTATCAGAAGTATTCAAGCTTCTGAGGGAAGGTTCATATTCACTATCTTTTGTTGAACTAGACATTTGGGGTGTGTAACACTTGAAAATGCTACAAAAAATGAATGCAAATGTGGATGCAAACAACAACCATCCAACAACAATGGCTGTTGAAGCAAGTCTAGTAACACTGTTCTTGAAATCCCACAGCTCTACCCTAATGCCTCTGCCAGGCGTACGATTTGACAAAAATACTCGTTCCACATGTAGAATGGCTGGCAAAGGCTTAAAATCTACGAGTATGTACGTATGTAGCTGGTTTTTGAAGGTAAAGTTTCAGACAAGTATACTCGTCAGCGACTGAAAAAAAAACATTTTGTGAAAACGTATACACACGTTTCTGCCGGGGAAGGGGTAAATTTTTTTTACATAAATGTAGTTTATACCTACAACTTGCGGTGGGGGAAAATCCCCAGAGTAGCAACACTCTCTTCATTTTATCATACAAATATAGTTTAAACTTGTGTGAACATACCTCACACTATTTTTAGCACACCCTGTGCTACATGACTTTCCTTAAATCTCATACAGTCTTTTCTATATTATTTACAAAAAATCAGTGCAGTACAAATGCTATTGTTAATCATAAATCATTTTTAATTAAACGAGATCTCATTCAATGTGTAGAGTATTTTATTCTGTACAATGTGTGCATGGTTTAATTTATTTTTAACTCTCTGTTCAGTGTTTTTCAGGCTTAAAAATGTTTACGCTACTAGTGAAAAAGTGAATATCGTGGAAATTTAAATATTTCTTTGTATGGCATCATCTCACGATTTAGCTGGAATCTGATATTCAAGAATGAGGTTAGACATTGAAATGATTGCGGTTCAGTAAAATAAAACTTTCAACAAAGGAGATTCTTTTTTGAAGTGAATATGAAGTACAATTGTGCTTATACTATAGCAGATTTGATGTGTATTTTTAAAATTTTGTGATTGCTCTTAATAAATATATTGCAGTTGAAATAATCAAGTGTCATCTCAGAAATACCGTGGTAACTTTTAATTCACAAATGAGCCTGTGAATGCTAGTTCTTGATGGTTGACAAACTGTTTCAACTGACAATATTTATGGAGGAGAGCAATGATTGCCACCGAGATGATGCTGTAATAGGAATGATCAAAAAAGCGTAGGCCTGGGAGACTATGATCAAAAAGTATTTCCTCAATCTCAGTTCACGATTTTTAACTGTAGAGTGATGTAATGCACAAATTTGTTTGAATTAAACTCATGTTTTCCCTTATTTGATATTCAAGCAGTGTGAGCATTTCCAAGTTCATATTGGTGATTTTTTATGCATTATTCGTATTTTTTTATTGTGCTTTTATCACGTAATCTTTCATTTCACATTTGCATTGCAGTGGTGGGATGTTGCTAAATTTTTAGAAGTGCAAGAAGTAAATGTTACTAATTTCATTTAATATCATTACAGTGAGAAAGACTTTGTTGCCATAGTCGATCTCCCTGAGGGAAACTTCGAGTATAAATTTGAAGTTGACGGCGAATGGAAAACCAACCCAAACGAAGAGAAAGTCACTAATAACGAGGGCATTGAGAACAACGTCATCAAAATAAAGGATACAGACTTTGAAGAGCTTGAGAACCATCTCTTGAAGGACCCCAATGACCTGAACCAACCTGATCCCTTCGAATTCACCCACAGCATGCAGGCCAAACAAGACGGTAAGTGATGTGCTCCAAGCTCAAACTTCTCTTTGAGTCTAACTAATATTCTCTTCTATTCTGTACATTACAGGGAGTAGAAGGGATACTATTCTGTAGAATTAGGTTTGTTTATCTATGCCATAGGAATTTACACCTCCAGGGGGATACCGTCAAGTTGTCTCAGCCATAAAGATGGCCCTTCAGAACCTCTATCTTTTGTGCTCACTTTGCTTCTTCCTATTTTCATGCATCCTTTTCCACTTTTTTTTCAAATTGCTATTTTTATGTGAAGGAATCCTGTGTGGAAATTCACTTTGTGCATAGATTTCCCATTTTCTATGGTTCATACATAATGGTCACTTTTTTCTTTCTTTTGAGATTGCAGTTGTTGTGACTTAAACACTCTTAAAACTATTATAATGACAATACAATTTTAATTTTAAACTGAACATTTACAGAAGTTTACTGTAACTGTTTGGTGTGTGTTGAATACCAAATGGTCTCACAAAGTTTTCCATGTGCTAAATAGATTTTCTAGGCGTGTCTCAGTATTGACTGCTAAGGTCTTACAACATATATGTACATGCATTTGTAAATATTTTTGTTTACTTCAAATCATCATTCAATGCAAAAATAGTCTGAAAGATATTTTGACATATTATGTTTTTGATGATGAATTGATTTATTGAAACAGTAAAATTTGACTCCCGGTGCTTGAAGTATTGTTGAACGATTATGCTTTTAGCCACATTGAGAATTTATATTCTGCAATATTATAAGTGAACAATAAAATTCTACTCCTAGTATGACATTACATGCATTCAGCTCTAAAGCTGCTAGTAGAAAATAAATTCAGTAAGAAAAATTGCGCATCTCCAATTAATCCATCCACTTGAGGTAAAAACATTGGTCTCAAGTGTTTCAGTTACTTATTTATTGATATGGTTTTTGAAACCTAAATCTCAGCCATTAACTGTACAGCGTGTTGTATTACAAACAGTGTCCTTGTACCCTAACTTCCATAATGTGTTCTAGAAAATAATAGAACTCCAATTTTGTTACAAAATTTCTTAGAAAAATACTGCAAGTTTGTTCAGGCACAATTTTCAAGAAATTCTAACAACTGATGCATTTTCTGAAATCTGTACTTGTAAATTTATTCATGGACAGAATTTCATTTGTCTGGTAGATATTGGATTTAAAGCCTAAATTTCCACAAGAGGGTACACTTAGGATTTTTTGGAAAAATATTCAAAAGTTCCTTGTCACTCTTGTTTAAACAAATGAATTTTGATTATTTCAACGTGTTTAATAGTCGAGATTAATTCACACAAACAGGAATGACAAGGAATTTTTGGAAATTTTTCCAGGTGATTTTGTGCAAAAAATCCTTTCATCCCCTTATGGAAATTTAGGCCATAAAATAAGTATCTAGAAGTTGAATGAACTTCTGTCCATGAATAACCATTCGAAGGCTAATTTAAAAAAGGCATCAGCTCGAAGAATTTTGTTGGAAATGTTCCCTGAACAAACTTGCAATACTTTCAAGGAGATTCTGCAACAAAAATTAAAGTTTTTTTCATTTTTTATAACGCTAAGAGTGCGTTTAATGCAACTAATAATGTGAATTAATTAACTTTATCAGGAATGACAAGGAATGTTTGACTATTTTGGATTTCTGATTTTTGTTCAGGGTTCAGGAATGAAATGGGCACTGGAGCTGTTACCTGATAGTGGTTTTTGCATAAAGAGTTATGTGTATCTTTGGATGGTGTTGCAGCAATGTCTCTACTACATTACATGAAAATTTGATATTTTGGCTTTGCTCTGGTCATCACCTGTGATGATATTAGAAGAAATACTTATTAGTGGGGTGGGTTGCAGTGAGACGATGTGGGCTTTTCACTCAACTTCTAAGCCTTTTAATTGAGTCTTATACTATTGCTAGTGTACACGGCCCATCAGAAATGACGAAATGCGATTTTTCTCTTATAGCAAATTTTTTTCAAAAACATCTTGTCTTGGCTAATAATGAATAATAGATCCACAATTGAAATATTCTTGTACTTATGCACTGGTGAAACCTGTACCACAGTTATGGTCATTAAGCATCAATCAAATCAAAAAAGCTGTTTCTTAATAAGCGGACACCAAACAAATGTGTAAATTTAAAATAAATTAATAGACCAAGGATATTTTTAGGTAAAATTTTAGTGATAGAGTATGCTTAACAATCCTTAGATTTGAGTACTTAGAAAATTTTTAATGTCTTGGTTTGTCTGATAATTTTTGGACTTATCAATGGAGTCTTTTACTAATATTCTGGTGATAGATTGAATATACTTAGCAATTCATATAGATGAATACTAAGGCAAGATTATTTGGGTGTACTTGTTTAACTAATTTACGTAATATAGGTAGAATATGCGTAACAATCCTAAGACATGAATATTAACGTAAGATTTTATGTACTTTCGATGTAACTTTTGCTCAATGACTAATAGTTATTCTCGTGGGCTCTACTCTATAATAGAATTTTCATTTCATCTCAAGGACCTCAAATTTTAATTTAGGTTTTATGTGTACTTCTAGTGTAATTTATGCTCAATGACTTATAGCTATTCTCATGGGTTCCACAGACATTCATTCCTATAATAGAATTTTCATTTCATCCCTAGATGCTCAGATTTTAATTTAAATTTATTCCTAGATCCTGAAAACGACGGCTACGGTCAGGCAGTGCCAGAGCACAAGCCCACGGAGAAAGTGAAGGATCCTCCCGTACTGCCACCTCATCTTCTTCAGGTGATCCTCAACAAGGACACGCCAGTCTCAGTGAGTAAAAGCAATGTTGTTCACTGTAGTACGCCGTTTATGCTGTGTCATTTCCATGCCTTAACTTGATATAATGCATGAAATGTGGCTTACATAAGTTCTGATTAAATGATGTTGCATTAGATTGTTTCTTGACTATGATTTCAGTGAATTTTTGATGAGCTTTTAACATTAAGGTTACATTTGATGTTGCGCTATATAATGTGTTAAGTCAAGCTATCTAAACTTGATATTTGGACAAAGACATAGTTGAATTGCAAAAATTTAGTACGTGAAATGATGTCCATTGTTGAAGCTCATACAGAACTATAGGTACGGACAGGGATGTTTAGATGTTTTTAGGGAATGTGTTAGTCTTATGCTGCCTGCACTTCACTTCATCGTATTTTCGAAAATGTTTGCACAGGTTAATTTGAAATTTCTCGATTCCAAATTCAACTGAATCACTATTCTTTTCTTTTATTTTTTCAAGTACAACTTTTGCTTTCTTCTCATAGTTTGACTCTAAACATTGCTTCCGAGTTTAAAAATCTTTCAGAATACTAACACAAACACTGAATTTAAAACCTATCAACACTTCCATCGGTAAAGAGTTCCTAACCACTCTCATGTTTCAAGTAAAACCACAGAGCCATGCTTCCACTAACCAAGATTCAGGAATCCAAATTTCCAGTTGCTTTTTACTAAAAAAAAACATTGCCTCTCACACGCAATTGAAGCAACGAGCTGCTATTGTTGTTGCAGTGCGAGCCGACTCTGCTGCCCGAGCCGAACCACGTGATCGTGAACCACATGTACGCCCTGAGCATCAGGGACGGCATGATGGTGCTCTCCACCACCCACCGCTACAAAAAGAAAAGTGTCACCACTCTCATCTACAGGCCTATATAATTTTACTTCTTTTCTCTCACTATCTAAATCACTGAAGCTAGTGACCTAAAGTTTCGTTGTCTTCAGAAAATATCTTTTGGTTGCTGTTTCAGATGAAATTCGTGCAACAAAAAGTCCAGTTGTACCATGAAAATGTGGGAAACCGCGCAAAATATTTACTAAAATGTTTTTCTTTGAAAAATTAGCATATCGGATGATTCTAGTTGTTTTACAAGATGCACTTTAAATCGCGTGCATTTTGATTTTTTAGATGCATGAATATCTTTCCGAGTCTAATTATGCTGCTAGGATTTACATGATGAAGTCCGAGTTAAGTAGTTTTTTGCCTCTTGTGTTCTTATATGTGGATAGCTAGCTATTGTAAATGGCTTACTCTGAAGTATATTTTATTATTAAATATTCAAATGACTTCCATAAGTATAACTGTAGCCACTTCCTTTTGTTCGCATCCTTACCTACTAAGATAATTCTACCTATTCTATCCCGCTCTTATTTTTCCTTGTGTAATTATTGTAAAGTTATGTTCATGTTGTATAGCCATCTTCACGTGAAGGGTTTACGTTTTTTAACATCAACCTAAGCGCTTTAAGCAGAACGATTATTGGGAGTTGTGGAATGCGTTTCATTTTAGCGTGAACGGAAGCGCGAGTGTGCAATAATTTCTCCTCACACTAAGCTTAAATAGTTCAGTTAACGCCTAAGCCAGTTGCTTCAAATAGTTCGAGATATTTTCTTCTATTGCACGTGTAGTGCCTTAAGTATTCGTCCTAGTAAAGGATTGAAGTATTTGTAGCGAGGAATATATACTAACTCCCAAATCTTTTCTACTTGAATCGAAAACCTTGTTGCTTTGAACGCCAGATGTCAGTCGTATAGTATGATTCGTTTGGGAATTGAAATGGCTTTACTGTCCTATCGTTTTACTTGTAAAGAAAAATACTTTTTAGAATTTATTTCTAAGTGTGATTTTAACATCTTATTTTCAGTCAATTTCAGGAATAAAGCTTATCGCATTATATTCTTAACGGTATTTTTTAAGGTGACAAATGGTCTGGTCATATTTCAGAAATGTTTCAATTTGTGCAGTTTCTTCCGTTACCCGCTCTCCAATTGAGACATGATCATTCCATAAAGGATCGACTTTTCGCTTGCATTTACCGCAGAGTTTCATAACAATCTTACGTCCAACAAGGCTTGTATGATGCTGTTAAAACTCAGAAAAACTCGGAAGGTTGACGAACTACAATTTTGTCAGTTTTAGTTGATGTTGGTTTTCAGTCTTCCTTGTCCGACAACTGGTTTTGTTCAGTTCAGTTTTTCCGTCCTAATGTTGAAAATCGAGGGTAAGCCTACATAACCTTGCTTATTCGATGTTCAGTGAGCTTATATTTGAACACGTTCTCCGTGTTTCCGCTGCTGTTAACGGCTGGTTTGGTTAGGATGTGAGTAGCAGAATAGGAAAATCGATTTTCCAGCTTGAATAAATTTTAATTCTTTCCTAATGAATATGAAAAACACAATTGCACGATAACATTGCTCCTCGTATGATAATTATTTTAAAAAATGTCGTACATTTATACCGATACGTGAATGGGTAATTCACCTGTTGGTACACATGTGGCCCAATACGCAGGAAACGTGTTAAAAAATCATTTTTTTTTTTGAAGGATGGCGTACTCATAACTAAACCTAAAATTTATTTTACACATTCTAATATATATCTTCTCAACGACGCCGTGAGAATTGCTTGTTTGTGTTTTAGCTTTCAAAAGTATCTCCCCGTTTCCTCAGTGCATTGTAAATCAACCGCTATTGAGTTTGTTACTGGTTGGAGTCGCTTTTTTTCAGAGTCACTCATTGTTTCATGTCTCTCACGGCGTACTTACGTACGGGATCGTGATGAAACCTACTTAATTTGACTCTTAGTTGTTTGTTCCAATTCTTAGCGCTACATCATTTGCTTAAGAGAGTTAACTTGTATATGTAGGCCATGTTGATCGTAACAAGTGCTCGTTTTTCAGCCGTTTTATGTATCGTGCCATAACGCTGTCCAAAGTTCATCGGATTTATCAACATTCGTGCTTATTTTAAACATATGTGAAGTTATGTAAACTTTTCTAGGAGTGACAGAGTGGTTTGTTCGTTACTTCACCGTTCACAGTAGCAGGAAGATATCGAGACAAAATTTTTGACTCTTGCGAGAATCTTTGCTTTTGTTTCGCACGAAGGTATGCAAGTTCCCATACTTATGGTTTTGAGTTATAGTGCTTCGATGCTGTCTCAGCTCCTGTTGTGTGTGGAGAGAGTTATCAGCGTGGACACTCCATTCTCTCATGGATTTCCTTCAACGTGAAACTTTAACACCAATACGTTTGAATTCAGTTTAAGTACAAGTATTACCTCTGGATAGAATCCATTCATTTGAAATAATTAAACTTCAATGAAGTTTGAAGTGGTTTCAACAAGTATTCTTTTATCCTCCGTTCACATTGGGCGATTAAAAATAAGTTTAGGACGTCAGAATTGAGTTAATCACCTGCTTCGAATAAGGATATCTTTAGTAGCACGAGCTTTGAATTATAAATTTTTATGGTTTTGTTATTATTAGCACAAATTATACTCGACAAATATATCAGTTCTCTCAAAGGCTTCTCTTTATGCATATAATATTTAAGATGAATGTTAACTAGTTTGTTGCGGTGATGAGAATATTTCGTTTGAAAACTGTGTAACTATACCTCTGATTAATGTTCTATCGTTATAAATGTATCCACTTGACGACTTAGAATGCAAATTAGATAATTAGTAAACATTTCATGTAAGAAAAACACTAATCTGCTTTAAGAAGATTTATGCAGTCAAGAGAAGTGACCTGCCAGAAAAAAGGCTGAACTGTAACTTGGTGTTCGAATAAATTTAATAAAAAATTCGCAGACCTTCACGTTTTCAGGTAATTTCTAATATCAACAAAAAGTAAGAAAAACAAAATGAGAATGTAATTTTTTACTAACCATAATAAAAGTTTGGGCAGAATGAGATCCTACGCATGCTCCCAACTCGTAACCTCAACGATCTCAAAATTTTGATGAAACAAGCGAAGCAGAAGCTGCAAGGTCAATGTTGTACCTCATGAAGAACAAAAAAACCAAGATTGTACTCTTTTCTTCTCAAACCGTTGTATAATGAACTAAATTTTGTTCTCGTAGCTTGACGGACGAAAAGATGCAAAAGTCAAAGTGATAACGTGGTGAATAGCACACATGTAAAATACACATAGATAACTTTTCCATATCACAAAGAGTGATAGAATGTAGTTTTCACAAACATCTTTTTAATAATAAAAATAAGACACCTCAGGAAAGGAGTTTTTTTGCACAATCAGGCACTATATGGTGAAAGAGTTATTCTTTTGCCCATTTATGAACGATTGAAACTTCTACAAAAGTAAAATTTTGATGCAAGATAAACGTATTTAGTTGCATATGTTTGTTGACAACGCTTTTCAAGTTGCTATGAACGAGTTTACTATCCGTGTAAAATTATTAAGAATAATTTTCTTGAGTTAAACGACATTGTCTGTGAGAAACATGGTATTCAGGGACAGCATTTTGTCCCATAAACTGAAGGTATCATCAGGAAATTATAAATTGTTTCCTGATGATGGCTGTAGTTTACAGCAGAAATTTTCATTTTTATGCCTCTTCAAGACTGCAGAGTTCTCAACTCAAGAATTGGTTTCAATAGATTAGATTGTGGTAGTAATCTCATTTACCAGTATTTTGAAATGCTTTGTGAACTCCATAAGAAGGAAAAGCTAAGTTCATCCTAGTATCATTACAACCACCTCAGGAGAAGCGTGCTGCACTCTCAGGACTTAGGAATGGATTTTTTTTGGCATACGGTAATTCTGAAGATAATTTAGATACATTTACAATGAATATTGAGAAGATGACGAACAATCGACTGGAACTTCTTTACAATTCTTAATCTTTTTGGCACTGTTTATCAGGTTGGCCACTTTAAATATTTCCAAAGGGTCCTTGCAGAGTCATCCTGCAAGTTAAATCATGGGGAAAGTAATATTCAGAAAATTGTAGAAAATAAATGAGTTTGATCATGATTAGGTACTGGGGATTGCATTCAGAAATATTGAAGTAACATTTTTTTTTGAAACGTTTAGTAATTTTTTCAAATCAATGATGGACCAGCACTGTGAAGTTCTGCAATCAAATAATGAATAATGTGATTTTAAATAATCCTTCTAACTTCTTTCAGATTTTGTTTTACTTACCCTGACATACACATTTTCTGAGGTGTGTTATTTTCATTTCTACTATTTTCAAAGAACTTTTTCATCACTCTTAGTTGAGTGAAAATTAATTACATGTACTTTTGATATTCAGTTGTCTACCTTTAGTAAAAACATCAACTTTCGAATATGTAGAAAGAAATGAAAAAGTATGCTGGCGTTTTAGACTTATTTCTACCGTTTCATATTCTCCTACTCAAATTGCTGGAGTTTATTACTTTTAATACGACTGTTTTTAATTTAGGAGGAACACGTTCATGAAGAAAGCATTAAACTTAAAATGTTTACAATATCAGAGAATTATTACTTAAGGAATCGAACGATGAGCTGAAGTACTAAAACAAATGCGCGACGTAACTTACGTAACATCTAATTAACTTAGTGACAGCAGATCATCTGCAGCAATTTTTTTTCTGCTAAGAAAACAAGCACCAAGTAAATGCTAATGCTCTAACTCGTACAACAGAGAGGAGACAGCACAAATGAAACAATATCTAACGCTACTGACTCACCTGTAGACCAAGGTTAGTCAAGCAAGATTCTTCAATATACAGCTACTTAAGTACATGTATTTACAGAACTTCCACCTCGCTGTCATCGCTGCCGACAGAATATTTTGGTAAGTACAAACTGAGGCCCTTCCCGTGCATGTTGCGCAGGAGCATGACGCTCTGCAAAGGCTCATATTCTTTCCGGAACTCGCTAAGCGCTGGCGAGGAACTCACAACAGAATCCGAGTCTTTTCCGGGCAGTACATTAGCCTCTCCAGTGCTGTCAGTTGCGTGGACTTCGATGTGAGATGAGTTGGAACCTCCGGAAGGCTGCGTGTCAAGTTGAGATGAGCTTTCTTTCAACTTTTCTTGGGGCTCACATGGAGTGTAACTGCTGTCCCGCAAGGTTAGAGAAAGGTCTTCGTCAGAATTCTCGGGCAGAGCATTGAGAACATGACGAGCAGATGTCAACCTAGAGGTGAAGAATGGAGAGTCGTACGCTGAAATGCTGCTTTGAAGATCTGTACACGATGTCGACTCTATGGCCCTACGAGGCTGAAGGCTTCCAGTGAAGAAGTCTGATAAAGAGATAATGGCATAAAACGTTAACGTTAGAATGAAAGTAGGTATACCATTGAATTGTTACAGCCTTTAGTTGAGACAACTGTCAGAAAAAATATTTCTAAAAAATTTGTCACTTTGCTTGAATCGCAATGCTAATAGAAATTTAAAGGCGAAGAAAATGCTAATAAAACTAGTCATATTTACTCAAATTGAGAAAAAACAAAATCGAAAACGTTTCGGAGTCCAGCTCCATCTTCAGTTCTGTAAAAAACAATGAATTCAAAAAAGTGCAAAAAGTACAAACATTACGAAGAATACAGGCAATACAAAAAAGTAAAAACTAAAACGAACATAATTGTAACAACAAAAAGATAACTAAAT
>JACJUY010000927.1:46701-83236 GCA_014220935.1 Platorchestia sp. MABIK
ACTTTTTGCACTTTTTTGAATTCATTGTATTTTACAGAACTGAAGATGGAGCTGGACTCCGAAACGTTTTCGATTTTGTTTTTTCTCAATTTGAGTAAATATGACTGGTTTTATTAGCATTTTCTTCGCTTTTAAATTTCTATAAAAAATATTTCGAGTTGGATTTACAATTTACAACGGAAAACGTTTGTCTCTTAGGCTGTTCCATTTATTTCCTGAAAGCCCAAATATAATTAGGAACATGAATGCATTTTTTTTAAAGATACGAGAGCCTGTTCAAAAACAATGGAGACACAAGTACTATTCCTTTTTTCTCCCATCTCAATAATCACAAGAGTGAGCATAATTTATTCCTAATAAACAACTCAAAATTCAGCCCACTGCTCTGCAATATGATCAGGGTCTGGTCCAAATCACTTAAGAGAAAATATATCCATTATATCGAAAATCTAATTGTGAGCTCCATTAGACGGTGGTTTAAAATTATTATGAAACTAAAATGACCGCTTGCTTTCAAACCTAGTAAACTGCTACCTCGGTTTGATCTAGAGAACGTTCTGCAGTATAAAACAAAGGTAAGGCTGATTTTGAAAAATTTTTTCCTAGTAGTATATGTACGCTTGTCTTGGAGAGAAAATATTGTTATTCTGAAGTTATGCTAATTATTTTTTACTGCCATAGTAAATTATATTAATCCTTGCACTTTACCCAATGAGTTTAAGTGTTTAAAATTACATGTCAAATTAGTCAAGTTATCACATATGGCTAGTAACATCCGTCATTTTGACGTTTAGAAGTTCAGCACAGCTAAAAAGAAGAAGAAATATAAAAAGCAGAGTAAGGCTGAAAAAGACTGTGCTCCTGAGAAGTTAATGAATAATTTGCTGCTGGAGATTTCAAGAGCAAAGTACTGTTGAAGAGTTCATGAGCAAAGTACTGTTGAAAAGTTCATGAGTAGAGTACTGTTGACGAGTTCATGAGTAGAGTACTGATGACGAGTTCATGAGTAGAGTACTGATGACGAGTTCATGAGTAGAGTACTGTTGATGAGTTCATGAGTAGAGTACTGTTGACGAGTTCATAAGTAGAGTACTGTTGAAGAATTTATGAGTAGGGAACAGCTGAGGATATACTGTAAGAGTAGAGTGCTGCTAAATAGTGAAACTAGGGAGTAACATAGAAATAAAAAGTAAAGTGGAATAAATCTAAGGATTAGAGCACAACAACGAAGTCAGGTACAACTGAAGAGTTGCGCAGAAAACAAAAATCGATTACAACTTTAGAGTGGAATAGCACCTGTGAGGGAAACATAGATATAAAACCAATAAAAGCACAATTAAAGTGCAAAATGGAGAAAGCACAATGAAATAGGGTTTAATAAAGAATTATACAGTATGAGATCAGGTTAAATGCTCAAGTAGCTAACATCTAAACGTTAAAATATTGTCAAGCTAAAAGTACAGTTCATCCAAAGAGAATACTACAGAACGGCTGAAAAATATTGACCAGTAGAGCTAAAGAACACAGAACAGTACATCAGAAGAGCTAAGTGCAGCCAAAGAATGAAGTACAGTGTAGCTGAAGAGAGTAAGTTCTAGCACAGTACCTTTAAAGAGCATAGTGCAATACCAGTAGATTAGATTATCAGTTAGTTTAAGCCTCCCTATCCTCAACAAATGAGATTCAAAGAGAGGAAGGAAGAAGGCACCATTTAGTATGGAGTTAAGGGAACGTGGAATCTATGCAGAAAGGGCATCGAAACAGTAAGATGAGAAAGAAGTTCATGAAACAAGATCAGAGTTGAAGAAGAAAGTAGTAGGTGTTGAAAAAACAGGACAGCAGTGAACCGAAACAAAGTTGGTCCGTAACAAAACAAAAACCTATGTTATTTTTAACAAAAGGAAACCCTACCTTACCATTAGCTCGGACCCTCACATTGTCCTTCTGGTAGTGTGCAAAACCAGTAACGAGTAAAGTTTAGCTGAAATAAAAAAAAAGGTGGAAGCGCAAAGGACACCTATTGAGCAAAGAAAATCAGAGTTCAGCAAAGAATAAAAGTTAAACACAGCTGAAGTAAAAATCAAGCTGATGAATGAGGTAAAGCTAGAAGTAAGCGAAAGCGTCAAGCTGACAGAAGTAAAGCAGTGCTGAAGAGTAAAGCAAAACTGAGGAGTGAAGCAAAGCAAAGGGCAGGTCACTTAAGTAAGATAGTGATAACAAATAATAATTTATGAGCGTACATGATTTGAGAGTTCAAGACTGCGTACCCAAAAAAAAACTTTTAAAAAGTTTTAAACTTATTTCATGGTACTGCGAGAGAACGAAAATGCGAGGAGATGGAAATAATATTAGTTATAAACAGTAGGAGATGGCTTCAGATGAGTGTGACATAAAACTTGAAAGAAAAAATTATTGCAGTTACGCCGCATTTTAAATGAATGATGCGCCGATTCGTACATATTTAATACAAAAGCACTGACTCCTCGGGAAGACTTATTCCCGAAAATTCGATTTCTCAATAGAAAATATGTAAGACATGTTTAATATGGCCCGTCTTGGGCTTAAGTTAATCCATAAAATATTGGAATGAAACGATAAGGAATATAATATATATACCTCATAAGTTAATGCACCAATAAGAAAAATAACATCAAACCATGCCCCCCCCTCCCCTCGACCCAAAAAATGCTCCAATGCAATCCGCAAACGAATGCTGTACAAAGTTTAGACAAAGAGAACATTAAGTAAACACAAACTTGGAGCAAAAATTAAACAAAAATTTAGAGTCAGATTAAATTAAATAACACATGTGATGTTTGTCTGAAAAGTAATGAGACCGGTGCCATTAAATATTGAAGCAACAAATTGAAAAATACCTGTTCAAAAAACAACAAATAGTCCCTTTATAGGTCACATCTAAGACATGCTCAGCGTCTGAAAACTAAATTGTACATAAATCAACAACAAAGGTAATAAAAATATTTCATGGTATTCATCATTCGAAAAATTACAACTTGAAGACAGGGCTAACTGCGAAAATAAATAGTTTAATTATTGGGATGTACGCTACTAAGTAATAATGACATGAAGCAAATAATCTAAAAGGCAGGCCAAAATGGAGCTAGTAAGACAGTTACGGAGGTAAAATCCACAAATACATCATTCAATCTGACATTTGCGCTTTTCACCTTGGATAACTTAAAAGTTACTTTCATTTCCTAGAAGTGCGAGCTTGGCGTAATCATTAAAAACTCTTCAAACGTACAGAGATGCGTCAACTTTCATTGAAAAAGTAGAGCGGCATTAAATTTATGTAAAAAATTGTTAGTTGATCAAAATCAACAGTGTTAGAGTCGCCTCCTAGTTTTTCTGTATTTCTATCAGTTTTATAGTTTTCTTCAAGCCTGCTAACTTCTGTCAAGGACTAGAGCAGAGAGCGAGTGCGTTTTTGTATCTCTATTTGTCTATAACTTAAAAACTTACCGTTCCAAATTTAAAGTTGTAATTGAAAACAAAAAATGTAAGTCCTCTTTTTTCATTTAAGAGTTGCAAATTTTGAGGATGTGGGTTAAGTCTCATTACTTTTTTTCATCACGGTATTAATTGTGCAAGTGTTTAAAGCAAGGCTTAGTTATTTTGTTATTAGCGAAACATCTAGAAGAACACAAAGAAGGCTTTACCATTGACAGGCTTGACGGATGGTCTACAACAGGAACCAAATATTGCCTGTCGGAGGGAAATAAATGTTTTGGAATTAAAGAAACATGCCGAAAGATGAATAAATGGGCTTTAAAATGCATAGATTTATCTTAAATAAGAGAAGAATGCGTATTAATGGTTGGTTCAGACTTTATCACAAAGAGAGCCTCTTTTGGCAGGGTAATAATTGATTCCTGATGAGCGCTTATGAGAAAATGCAGAGAAGTATAAGCTAGAGCAACTTAACAAAATAAAATACATTCAGTATGAGGTAATTATTTTCTTTAAAAATAACATTTCAGGAGTAAAAAGTGTAGCATAATAGCAATTGAACTAACGCAGTTAGGTAGTTGAATATTTCCAAGAATTACACATGCAAATTGATTGAATGACGATGTAAATTCAGTTAAAAAACAATGAATTAAAATCTAAGTTGCAGATTTCAAGAAAGTAGCTCTCATGTATCCATAAAATATTACGATCAACAGATTTAATCAAACGAGTGCTCGTGAAAAATGAAATTAAGAATCATTCCAGGCAGAGAACGAAATCGAACGCACTTATAAATGAAACGTGAATATAAAATGAACTCACAACTGTTTAACGGGGCACAATAGGACACTAGTTGTGCACCATAATTTTGTAAAAAAAAATGGTATGCACTTCCATTCCAGTTCAACCACAGATGAGGTAAAAATAACATGCAAGTGGCTGACGACGATTCAAGTACTGGAGGAGGAGAGCACTCACCAAAGTTCGGCTTTAGAACTGCTCTGTAGTAAACAAAAGAAATACAAGCTTTTCGAGTGGCATACAGAAAGACTAGGCAAACAATATTATAAATCTAACACGAACGAATAAGCATTAATGGTAGGCTATGAAGAACCATACTACTCGTATATTTCAATAACATTGTTCATATCATTGACTACGTTTGAAGATAGATATACCTGTATATAAGATATACCTGAAATCATGTCAGAAACGTGCAAAAAGCGCTATGGAAATGAAAATATGTTAAACTCTAGACACAGTTATAGTTAACTTGCACATTAAACTCGATTCAATAGCAAACATTAATACCACTGAAAAGCGAAAAATTGATAATCAGGTTGGTCACAAGCGGTAAAAATACCAACAATCATCAATCTAAAGCGCGAGGCGCTAATGTGTCCCCAAAAAACGTGGATTTTAACTTTTCCTTATTATACTGTGAAATTTTCGATAATAGATTGCAAAAATGAATTTCGCTTTTAATTTTGCTTTCGTCAGAGTAAGTAGACTTTTTAAGCATCTGATCTTTGTGGGAAATAGTCCTGCATCACTAAGAAATTTGGAACGACCAAATTTTCTTCAACCAAGAATGACCAAGAAATTCCCAAAAAATTATTTGGGAAATTTTTATCGTACTTTCTCAGCAATTCATCCGCTCGGATCGAATGTTTTTCAAAACGCAGAACCCCCAACTCACCGCTATCATCTGCCATCATGGAGGTGGCAGAGAGCCTGTTATCCAGCAGGTTTTCAGAGGACCCCACAGAGAGCTGCATGTGTGGCTGCTCGAACAGCGATGCGTTGAACTCGTCGTCGATGAACTCCTCTTCAGGCTGATCAAAAAATTTTCACCACAGGTCATAGGATGTTGTTTATATTATGCTATAAATAATAAAAAATTAGGTAAATGGGCAAAATTATAATAACTGGCTATATGTTAATGCAATAATTATCGTGAAACAATATTTTTAAAATTGAACATGTGCAAAAACACGTTTCTGGCTTAGACCCATTATTTGTTGTACCTCTGTAAAACAACAACATGCTCTGTAAAATCCTATTGAGTTAGCAATTAGTGTAGACAGTGAAAAACTATTATATTTAATAGTGAATCGGTGCACTTGTAAAAAAATCTTCCTGAAGAATTATTCTTATCTCGTTTCCTATTAAAAGACGAGCATTGAGGTGCAATCTTCGAACGTGACTTACAATTTAACAATTATTTCTCATGATTTTACTTAACACATTGTTTAATCTTAGTCATGAGAAAAACAAAAACCGGAGTAAAAAATAAGTACATTGTTAACATGTAAAGTAAAAAACCGCTTCAAACAAAGTATTGTAGACGGAACACTGTTATAGCGACGAAGCTATATGACACAGTCTGTGACAAACAAACTGATGGTAAAATGTGATCTCGTGAAATGTCGTTGATATTCGCACTGGAATTTTGCAATGAGCTTGATTGCACTATTAGACAAATGGATGCCAGGAAAATGTGTTATTTTGACGTTGAAATGGGAGTTATCCAGAGCATTTACTGAAAATGAATAATAACTCAGTCGGCCAGACGTACGGTATTCCAACGAATTCAGCCCTACTAAAATACGAGTACAATCTACGGTTTGTCTGACCGACCTACACCAAACATATGATGTATTGTAGACTCCTATATTATTACAATGTGTGCAATGTTTCATGTTCATTGAATGTTTATTTATATTCATAGCTACTCAGGGAACCAGGTAATGAAGGGTACAAGTGAATGGTGAATATTCAAATAGATTTTTTGGAGTGTTAAAATTTTTACATTAATCGTTCATTCAGCTTTTAAAATATGTGAACGGTATTCATAAAAACTGATGGTACATAGATTGATTTTTCGAGAAGCGTCTTTCAAACATTTTCAAAAATGAATTAAAACCTAGCAGTCTTTGAAATATTTAATGGGAAACTATGCTGGACGCTAACATAAAAATCAACGCTTAAAATAACCTGTCAGTTGAAAGTAACAAAAACATGAGACAGTTATTGAGTGAAACACGGAATTGAAAACTGATGAGTTGATGCTTCAGTGAGAACTCGATAAAATAAAATAAATGTTGCATCGCTGCTAGCATGCGTCGACGCAATTTAATGCTAAACCATAAATGTTACATCGTTACCAGTACATGTAGAACTAATTAAATGCTAAACCACGGCATCACCAATACGAAACACCCCAATTTCCTGCAACACACGGCTTACTGACCTCGATGTCAGGCTTCCTCTGGTGCCGGCGGTTGCGACGGGAGGAGTCGCTGTAGTGGCGGGGGTTCACTCTCACTGAGTTGGCGTCGTTGATGCCACCGCCACTGCTGATAGGTCGAGACCCAGTGCCCTGGAAAGATCACCCAATGCTAGTTATTGTTATCGAAACACAGAAATTTTTAAGATCGATATGTTGAACTATCTTACCACCTTCAAGGTATTTTCATTCAACAATCACTCTCAATAGTTTGATGAAGTTAGTTGAGCACTACTCTCGCACGGGCAAGTAATCGCGCGAGCTTTCTTAGATTACAAGCATAAGACCAGAGCCAGATTAAAAAGATTATGAATGCATGTCTCTTTAGTGTTTATTCTTGTGGTAGCAGTACTATACGATGAACTACGACTATAGCAAGTCATTGAATAAAGAAGGTTATAACGTATGTGTGTAACTCATGAAATTACGTCCTACTTAAGTAATGACTGCCACACAGTGATAAAGACATCAAGTAATAAATTTAACACGACAAATTTACACCAGCGCGATACAGAACAATTTATCCTGTAATACTTAATGCAAAGTTCGATCCTTTTTGGTAAACAAGCATCACTCAATCGATTAAATAATGCAAAAAAGCTCTGCTGCAATAATTCTTCCACGTATTTCTCACTCGGTGAGTGTTATGCTGAGGCGAAGTAGGGAGCGACGACCCGTTCCTGCTCTTGACGGCTGCCGAAGCCAGCAGACTGTGACCAGGGCCTCCGACAAACTGATGCACGGGTGATGGAGGGCCTCCGCTCGACAGAGAGCAGGAGGACGAGTGGCGGGTGAGCTGGTGACTCGCAGGCTTGATGCCTGTCACCTCCTCCCAGTGTCGAGGACTGCGCAGAGGGTAGATTAGTTTAAGCCTTCCCAATCACTACGAAGGTGCTCCAAAGAGATGAAGGAGGCAAGCATCATTTAGTATCGAGTTTAGGGAAAGGGCAATTTAGGCACAAGGTGTGTTGCCACATTAGAATTCCTGTGCATAGAAATAGCGAGGCGAGGAGAAAAAGTTTGTGAAAGAAAATGAAACTAACAAAATGAAATTAAAACCTGGCATAAATGTCATTCCAATCATTCCGTGACAAAACACAACACCTATTCTACTTCAACAAAAAGAAGGCCAATCTAATCTCCGTCTCGAAAACTCAGATTAAGAGTTCTCAGGAGTGCCAATTCCTATAGATACAATAGTTGTCTCCTCCTGTGAGGACTACACTTAGAACGGGGAGAAGAAGCTGCTCTGTTGGCCATTCCGACACCAAATGACTTCAATTGTCATTTCATTGCAATGTTATGGGTTTAGTTGGAATACGAGAAGTTATTAATTTTTTTATCTCTTAACCTACTGAAATAGTTCTAGATCATGCGTTGAAATTCTCAACAAGTTGCTAATCCCAGTCATAGTTTGTAATTTTTCAATATTTTGATGAAATTGTTTTGAATTAATTTCCCCTGTATATTGGTATGAAAACGGAAATTCCTCATTCATTAAACTTTAAGTTTGTTTTTTATTCAAGTACGATGAACTCGTGCGGAAACTAGTTCGATATCGTGCTTTATTGTCAAATTTTAATCATCAAATTTCTAGGGGTTTTATTAAAAATTTAATCAAGTTATGCTACAAATTTTTCTCACTGAATAATAATAATGCGAGATGTAATGATGTATATTACTTTTCAGCGAAAGACGGTAACTTTGAGGGAACAAATACATTATAGGGATTAAATGTTCAAATTTCGTACCTTCATATGAATTACGTATACCATACTTTAATCTGGGAATCGTTGATGTACGGAAAACGTTTATTGAAGACTAAAATGAAATTTTTCTAGAAGTTGAATCATTTTTCTGGGAGTTTTTCATAACTTACAATTCTCGCTTTGTTTGCGGCCGTTTTACACCATACGCAGCAATGGTTTAAGATTCACCTGGAAGCTTACCTTTTAGAATTTTGAGGACTCTTAGGCAAAGACTTCGACCGACGGTAACGTTGGGCGCTCTCCTCGCCGTTGCTGGCACTTCCTTTGTTGGCTTCTTCGAGCTCATCTCGGCTGGACGATGAAGAAGAATCGGCAGTGCTCAGTTTCTTGAAGGTGAGCGTTACTTGACTTATGGTGCGTTGCGGCTTCCGTGCTTCACCGCCCGACGAGGAGCCTGCTGATTCTGCAGAGCATAGTGACACGTGCGAGAAGGTCCTCGTCACCATTGAAGCTCCGCCTATATTCAATAAATTACTTAAGCTCAGACCACGACGCACCACGTCTGTTCTGATGGGTCCCTTCACATCTTGCGCTTCAAAGTTGGCGTTTGTCTTCCCGCTAATCTGAGATGTCGCTTTTGCGGATGTGCGTTGAGGTTTATCATTCACAGGACTCGGCGCTTTACTGCTGCCCTCGCTCTCGCTGAAAAACGCTCGCTTGGCTTTGTTTACGATGTATGCAAACTCCGGAGCGTTTTCACTGCTAGATTCTGCATTTTCTTTTTCTGGGACGGGAGACTTCGCAGACCAGTCCGAAAAGGGTCGAAGTAAGGATCCCAATTCACGACTCAAAATGTCAGGAGTGCCAGGCTGCATGTGAGCCACGGGGCGAAACTTGCTCGGTAGAAGGTCAGGAGGCAGATCGCTCAAGCGGCCACCGCCAGATTTTACTGGAGTGGATGTCATTTTCTCTGGGGAGATCCTTTAGGCGAGAAAACAAAAAATTTAAGTGAAACTAGTTACATGAAATCTTTCAAGTTAATGCGACATACTGCAATAAACGAGAAAAGTGACTCGTGGCTAAAATAACTGTTTCCTATTACATATCTAAGAAAGAAACTTCAACTGTAAAAAGCTTTTCTTGAACTTAGACAATGCTCACACTTGGTGCGAGATAACCGAGTTTTGGCTCCATTGAGAAAGTTGTGTGCAAAATTGCGCTCAGAAAGAAAATTCATCTATATAAAAATTGACACCCTACCTATAAGGAAAATTATTAATTTTGAATTGAAAGTATAAAGCACGAACATCGCATTTATTTTCTTTGCATTTGAAATGTACTTCGCAGTAATATATTGAAACGAGGAATGAAATGAAAATTTGTACACATAACATCTGTTCATAACACATCTGTTCATAATGACAAAAAAATGAAGTAATGACTGATACGAGTGAAGACAGAAGAGGAATCGCCTTAATTTCACGCCTCGCTGGAAAATCAATTTCGGAAATAGTGTTGCCTAGCATCAAAATTTACCTAGTGGCGGATCAAAAATTTTGATCATCGAAGGAAACACGCATTGCTACCATACAATTTGCTGAGTTCGTGTCCATTTACTTTCGTCGGAAAATATCAAACATCAGAATTGTTATGTCTCACTACTGACGTAGGTCTTGAGACATCGGTCCCATTTTACTTCCATATGACATCACACATCAATATTTAAGCTTTCGAGAAATTTATTCCCTTAAACACACTTGAGAAAATTTCAGTTAAAACTAACTTTGAGGCCGTCCGTGGGCACGATGAAACGGAGGTGTTTTCTTGATTCTTCTGCCAGCGGTCGGAGAAAGATTCTTTTGATGGACTTTCATGTACTTGAACGGCTGATAGTCGATGTTCAAGATTGGAATGCTGGGTGGAGTTCGAGTCCTGAGGTGACTTACGAGAGGGAGGTTGCTGGAAATTTGTTCCTTTTAATGAAAATGCTGAGCTCGGGCCTCGGTTTAATGGACGCTCTTGACTACCAGGTGCAGCTTGTATATGCACTGAGGAACAAGAAGACGAAGACGACAACATGGACTGATCGATTGTGACGAACTGGAGGTACTGCGATGGATGAATTTCAGAAGAAGACCTAGCTGAAGTAGATGGATAGCTAGCAGATGACGGACGGATGTTGTCAGTTGATGTCAACGAGGATCTTTTTCTCATGATATCAGACTTGTGACTTGACAGAGTAGAGGTGGGATCTTGGAGATTACCGCGCCCCACTATAGGAGTGTTGGGCACAGATGGAGGGCCCCACGCCGTCACTGCTGGCACACGCTCGTCATCCTCTACCTGAACCTAGACAATAGAAAAAATGAGTCATGAGTTATATGTAGTTCGGTTTTGTTTCACGGGTTGAAAAGTTGTCACGCGTTTCTCAGTCTTTGAATAAAATATGCCCACCAAGTGATATTGGTCTTGCCATTTTTGAATATGGATATGGGAAAATGAAGGCGATGGGTAGGGCACAAAAGAAAAAGAACTTTAATTTGAAAGTGGAAGATTAATATCTTATGAGTATAATAATAAAGGAGAGGGATGCCCCCAATCCTGAAGCGGATAATAAAATTAACAATAATTATATAATTGTCTCGCACCAAGAAAAGAAAAATGAATCCTGAAAATACAGTATTCGAACGATAATTGAATTCATTTTCATTGATGAACGATGAATTCGATAAAATGACCCGTTCTTTTTCACATTCAAGGCATTCTTTGAGGCCAATTGCTAGCACTGTTGAATAAACAAGTGCGATCACTAACCCTGAGCGAGCGCAGCATGGTGTGTATCTCATGGAAGTCGAGGTCCCGCTCGTGGGCGTTCCACTTGAGGCCGTACTGAGTGAGGTACATCACCAGAGAGGGAGGGGTGCCAATCAAGAACGGCAGACTCTCTCCATCGGTGATGCGCTGCTTCACGTCGCTCTCTGGGATGCCGCACCACGGAGGCATGCCTGCGCACATTGTCAAATCAGATTTTAGCGAAATGTGCTGAAGAAGAGACGCACGTTTTTACTTGTGTGGAAAATTCATTGTGTGGAATGAAATAATTTCTTCCTGTTCCAGAAATTCCCAGCTCGGTGATCAAATTCTAGTTGATGTTTACCCCTTTTCACGATAGAAGAAGTATAAGCGTTTTTGAATCGGCAAAATTTTTTTTTCTTAATGTTCGTAATATCGCTTAGATGCTTTTGATATTTAGCTTACCCTCTTCATGTGAAGTTGATCGAGGTACAGAGCCGTAGTACCGCTAAACCAAGTTCCCTTGAAACGCCACCTTCAAGTGGCACTTAAGTGGGGCCAAATCTAAAAATATCGGGAGTATCGGAGCCGACACGTCCAACTTATATACATGAAACCATTAATGATCGAAAGGTTTCATGTTATCACACGCATTATGCAAAACGTGCCATGAATTAACTCGTTTCCACTCGCCGAATAGTGCAGCAAACAACAACAACTTGGTGTTCATGTAATCTAGCATTTCTACGCATCGTTTATGTAGTTTCCTCTAAAAAATAGCTGCTTCGTAAACTCGCTGGAGCAAGCAACTAAAGGCAAATGTAGAGTTGTGTCGAGTCTGAAGAAGAAACTAAAGATAAATGTAGAGTTGTGTCGAATCTAAAGAAGAAACTAAAGATAAATGTAGAGTTGTGTCGAATCTAAAGAAGAAACTACAGGCAAACGTAGAATTATGTCGTCTGGAGAAAAATCTAAAGACAAATGTAAGTAGATTTGTGTCGAGTCTGAAGAAAGTGGAGTGACTTACCGGCCCAGATTTCCCAGATGATGGCAGCGAAGGCATACACTTCAGACTTGACGGAGACCATCGCCTCGCTGATTACCTCCGGAGCTTGCCAAGGTACAAGCCACGAGGCTCGGCTCAGCTCATCGGCCTTCATGCTGCACCCGCCCTGATGAATAAACACAGGCTTCGTAGAAACAAAGTTTGATTTGTGGGAATTTCGAAAGACGAGTGGGCAGTGGATGTGCCCACTTTCTCAGATTTCCTAGAAGTTTGAAGGAATCAGTGAGAGCGGAATAGAGCACATTATGTATGTTTTGGAAATTAAAAGCATTTATCGTCTTTTTCTTGTGGTTAAAAAATTGAACGTGAATCAAGAAAGTACATTTTTATACTACCGAGTGCTTCGTTATAAAAAGCAGTCTGTTGAGGAAGATTTTTCATCACGAGAAAAAGAATGATCCCCATTCACACTGTATACCAACCTCCTTCAAAAAAGTGTTAAAAAGAATTTATTGCTGCAATTAATAAGATCAAAATGACAACTTGGAGAGGTTCAGAAACTAATTCTTCGCTCACAAAGCACTGATTTCATTTGATGAAGACCAAACTTCCAGTTCCCAGATAACTGAAAAGTTTTGGAAAGAAAGATTGAAATTGCAATCATTTTGACTCGACTAGAAGCTGTTGCAAATGAAGTGCTCTCCTGGTTGATAAACAATGAACCGCTAGCATATAGCTACTTTTGAAACACACGTTAGCAGGCTTTTAACATTAATTTATTTCGATACCAATTTTAACTTTATTTACAATAGTTATTTTAAGAACATAACACGATTCAATCCATTCTCAGAACGTTTAACGAGATATGAATGAAAGATTAATCAAATTATTAATCTTCATCGATTCGCTATCACACTTGATGGCAGTCCACACACGGCGAACATGAAAAATATGATATGTACAATATGTTTCCTTGATTGCCATTTTTATTGCAACTTTCGAAGAGGAAGTCACAATTGAAATCACTTTCTGTACAGTGCTAAACAGCAATTCATCCGTTCGAAGATATGAGTTTATCAGAAGACAGCCTTTGTAATGCCACGAAAAACGACAATAGTGACGCGAGTAGTGATGGCAGTACCATTATCTGTCCCCAAAAATTAAATAGCTGTCCATCATAATCATATTCGTTCCTGGAATGCAGCCCCACAGTAGTGAAGCAGTCTACGGGGTTCACCGAAGTCAAACTAATGTTATTACCTTGGCCTGCTGTTGGATGGCGTGCTGGAAGCTGCCAAGCTTTGCGTGGCTGGTCGAGACAAGGTGGAGGGCGTGTGAGGAGAGGCCGGAGTGCAGCCAGCCGTGGGCGTGTAAGAAGAGCAGACCTTCGACCACCCCTACTAGCATGTCCACTGCACCCGTCACGCTCAAGTCACGGTGCTGCACACATGTTCCTTATGTAAATCTAATGTGCAATGTGCATCTCTGAAGTCTGCCCGGTTATAGATAAAGTTTAATTACATATTCCTTGCGTAAATGTTCCCGGCATATCTCAAGTCAGCTCGGTTATAGATAAAGTATAATCACATATTCCTTTTGTAATTGTATCCAGCATGTGTAAAGTCTGTCCGATTATAGATACAAAAGGCTAGATTGCAGCAAAAACTGTCTCTAAAAGTTCACCTAGGACGTCAGCAAACAAAATAGTATTTATGGTGAATGAACAAAAATGCATATTCCCATGAGCTTGAATGCAATTAGGGAATGAGAAATCTATACACAAGGTTTGTTCCCACCACAAACAGTAAGTTAAGAAAGAAGTTTATGAAACCTGATATAAGTTGAAGAAGAAAGGCACAGAAAAAACGACAGCAATGAACAAAAAAAAAATACGCCAGTGAACCAAAAGCATGATAACAGTGAAATGAAGAAAAATCCTTAACAAAACAAAAACCACTCTGCTTAAATAAAAAGTAGGCCTACCAAACTTTCAGCTCGGCACATCACATTTCCTCCTTGGGTGCGCTAATTTCCTAAGATACAATAGTTTACAATTTCATAAATAGGTAAAATAGTTGAATAGAGGGGCAGCAAAAAAGAAAGAAAGCCAGACAGAGAGCACAATTCAGACCATGACATGTAGGTGATGGTAGAGCGAGCCGTGCGGCACGTGCTGGAACACGAGGGTGACGTGGTCGGGCGCGGGGTCAGTGACGTGACATGCCGCCATCACTTCCAGGAACGCGGGATGGCGCAGACGCCGCAGTATCGCCAGCTCCTCCAGCAGCGACAGCACGGCGTCTTGGTCCGGCTTTCCGCTTTTCGAAGTGCCTGTAGAAAAAAAGCTTGTATAGGCTGGGGGGTTTATCCAAAAGCCTAGCTGTCAGTCATTAAAACAATTGACAATATTTTTTCTTTGTTCTATGGATTCAAAGTTCAAGAAATGAAAAAATTGAAATTGTTAAATTAAAGTAACTTGATGTACGAGGTTTCGCCTAAATTTACTGCAACGTGCAGTACAACTATGGCACGTCGATTCCTAGTCTTACTATCTGAGATCATCCTCTTCACTTACGAAACATATTGGTAGAGAAAAAAGATGCTATAAAAAGATAACCGCCAACTAACATTGAGTTCATTCATGAACATGTTGAGAGAAAGGAAGAATGTATTTCAGCGAATTGTTCAAATTTGACGGTAAGAAAGCGTTACCTCTTCAAGTATCATGAGCCTAATATCTGACTACACCACTTGGGATGTTCATCAACATCCGCCAATTGAAGTTAGAATGAACGGTCGGGCTTTTCCCAATTTCCCATTTGGTCACCAATTTAACTTTTACCTTACAATTTGAATGTTTACTTGCGTCAAAAAAGGCTCACAAATCCTTAACACAACTATGACTTCCAAGCACCATCTTACCTAATAATACCGTTGGTGTGTTAATTTATTTATTTATGTATTTGTTTGGCGTCCGTTTCTTCCGTCTCTCTGTGACGCGGAAGATAAATGACCGTATCTGTGATACAAGTTTCACCCGTGCACAAGTACAGGGTGGCGCAAAAGTAACGCACCCTTTTAAAAAATTAATAATAAATAAACCATGAAAGGTATAACGATAGGGTTAATTGCAGACGATAGAGGAACTCTTAAAGTTTATTTACATGTCGTATCCTGTCTACAAATACCCAGTGTATATTGCGGTAATAAATCTTTAAAATTTACCTTCAAAAGTGTGCGTTACTTATGCGCCACCCTGTCCAAGAATATTTTCATCGCGAGCATTATTCGGTTAGATATATGAAAGTTGTTTTTCATCCACACCTGAAAAATTTATCCGAAGAAACTATAGAGTCGCGTCATTTTTGACGGGCCGTCTACAGTAGTTAGCAGTTAAAACTGCAAAATTAGCATGAGTGGGTAGGGTAGACAGCTGGAGTTTGCAGAGCCGGGTCTCACCTTTGTGGTCCTTGGAGATGGTGAGGGCAGGTGTAGGTCTTCTGACTGTGACGGGGGTGCCGAGCCAAGAGTACGGAGAGTAAACTGTTGGGCCTCCACAACTGTAAGGTTGTCAAGGAAAAAGCCATCATACACAGAAACTGGGCAACAAACGAGCATTGATTTGCAAACGAGGAAAATAGACATGCTACTTCATGAAAAAAGAATGGTATATTCCTGATGTAGAATATATGAGCTTACAAGTGCTTAAAAATAGAATGAAAACGAGTTTTACGAGTGTCAAGTTCAATTAAAAATGATTTAGAATAATGGATGACATCGGATGCAATTATTACAGCTTTTGTGAATCGCCTAAAACTAATATAAACCGACAGCTTTTAAATATGAAGTTTATATTGAGCGATAACTTTTAAACACGAAATAAATAAAAGAAAACTCAGAATGCAAACGTGCTCACGTGTGACACACAAATACGAGCCATTGTGATCATAATTCTATGCTGTAGACTACTGCACAGAACACATCATTATACAGTCGCTCAGCCAGCCATAGGCAAAAGTTTTTGCAGCCATTCGGAATATTTTTATACAACTCAAAAACTTTCTACCACTTGAAATGATTACAGCGATTCAAGCAGTTTTCTACGAAACTAGATTTTTTTTTTAATTTACGGCGATTTTGACTTGATGCTATGTTTAAAGTGGTGTTTTTTCATTGGAGGAGAAAATGCACCGTCTATAATTTTAAATAATGATAGAGTTACAAACAAGAAACATTCTCGTGTTTTATGTATATTCATAGACGTTGATGAAAACTATCCCGGTTCAAGGTCGTGTAATAATAGTATATGGGATTAATTCATGCTGAACAGAAAGCCATGTAGTTAAGAGTTCTCACTGAAATTTTAACCTCATTTCGAAGATTTAGTCATAGGTTTCGTTTAGTCATGGGTTTCCAACTTCAGTTAGTTCCTCGCCTGCTGTTTTTTAAATAATTATATTTTAGGTCCACCTTTCTTGCCCAGCGCATAGAGTTAAAAAATACCGTTTCCATGTCAATATTTTTTTTCTGAACGGCGTACGTGTAGGCGGTGGAGGGCACAGTTGGCCGCTGCAGGTGGTCGGGGCTGAGCAGCGGCAGTGACGTCGTCACGCACAGCTGGTCCAGCAGGTGGCACGACACGCTCTGCAATATTAAGTTTATAATTATCAACATGGTAAACTACACACAATACATGGTATATTATAAACAAGATTAACAAAACAAAATTGCTTATGAAATATTGGCAATTGTATAACAAGTTTCGAGAAAACGTGCGACTTTTCCTGCTAACGCAAACGTTATATCCTTGATCAGAAGAGTAATGGTCATTATTGCATACTTCTAAGGGGATTTCTTTATAGTCATTAAAATATTTCTTGCAATTACATACAAAACATGATTGCCTGAATAGAAGGTAGGGAAGCACGAAATAGTGAAAGGTACTTTAAAAGCTTTCATACAACTTTAAATATATGATGTAATACAGAATATCTTAAAGAACGCTTTATTTTGAATCTTAAAATGTGTAGAAGAGCAGATGACATCGACACAAAATGTTTCCTAAGTCTCAGTTGCCGGCAGTGCTCATGACAACAATTATCTGCTCTCTGGATCAAATTTAATTTTTTCTTGTCGATCACTAACAAGTATACGAAACTGGGCAATACCAGCCGAAACTGAGCAATACCAGCCGAAACTGAGCCATACCAGCCGAAACTGAGCCATACCAGACGAAACTGCGAACTGAACATGCCAACCGTATTGTAAATGAAGATCAACGTTTCAAAACTAAGATTGCAAAATTAAAAACTACCTTGTTGAGGTTAGCCACGGAGGGAGTCGGTTTGACAGGCGTCAGTTCCTTGGGTTTGGGCCGCAATGTGTTGGTGGTGGAGCGGTCTCGCGGCATCTCACCCACCCCCACACACGCAGCCCACACGCTCGACACGCTCCCCAAACTTTTCCTGCTAGTAAGAGTTGATCAGTGGATAGCATCTATGAATGGAGATGGAAATACTACCGTAGACGGCATAACATGGAGGGAATTTTATTATTCTATATCTGTGTTCGTTCTAGCAGATATGCCAGCGATATAATACTAACTGCAATAACTACATTTAATATTTTTATAAAAGAATCTGATAATACGACGAGAAAAAAATTATTTAAAAAAATCCACTTAGAACCCAGGCACTTCCACCATAAAGCAGGGAACAAATTCTTCCGTTGGACAAATTATCCTTCTAATAAACAGTCATTCTCAACACTTTTGCATGTTAACTAGAAAATTTGTAAATATACTTATGAACTCGCCCCCCCACCGCCGCTATTTTTTGGCAATATTACGATAGCTAGTCTACCAAATTCATGATTGGCCTAAAAAAAATTCTTTAAAATTGTACAGACTTATTACTGTTCTGAATTTCAGAACAGAACATTGTTTTCAAAGTAAACTACATCGATTGTGTCTTATCAACCATATTTGTTAAAACTTGGCAACTTTAGAGTTTGGTGGAAGCGAAAGTGCCAGAAACTTCAAGAAGATATTTAAGAAAGAAAAGGAATTGAAATCTCAATTCTTTTTCCCAGCTCGACTTACTTAGACAAGCTAAGCGTTGACTTGTTCAAGGAAAGGCGGGACTCTGCGGAAGAATGAGCGAAGCCCGGCAAAGGGCGTCTGGACAGCGTATTGGAGGGGGTCGGAGGCACCTCCGAGTCTGGGCTACGACCTCCGACATTGTGAGGGTCCAGACCCCGAGTTCTGCACACATGCCACAAGCTCGAGATTGAATCTACATTTCCAGGATCTAGCAGCTGCTTTTGCACTACTTGACATGCATGCATAGTTGCAACCTAAATAGCAGGTATGAAGGTGATATGGCAATGAAACCGTGATCGAGCGGATTGCCTCGTTGACGAGTTACCCCTTTACAATGTTACCGTGTGCGCTGTAATGTAGGTTTCACTTCAACCTATCTGTGAAAAACAAACAAACATCGACATCTACGGATGCTTTATTTCCAATTCAAGCCTGACACATATCACCTTGTACATTGGTTTTTCAAATGCCTTATAACTAACACCAGGACGCCATGACGCTTTCCCCCGGTCAAGACCGGTACCCATTCAGACACCTGGGTAGAGTGGGGCATTGTGCTTAGAATTTTTTCTCCTATACCCAACGGAAAAAATCGCCACCAGCGCCGGGACTCGAACCCTCGTTGCCATCACGGAGGCCGGTCCTAAATCCATACGGCTATGACGAGCACGTAGTGAATACATTGATCGTGATGTGTCATTTAGTGGTGTTACTTACAGACGTGTGCGAATGTGGCGCTAGGACATCTGCCTTGTTGAACGTGTAGTTAACCCTACTCTATTTTTTTCCAGTAATTCCAAATCATTAATTAACTGTCTAACTAAAAGTGAACAATCTAACACAACTGAAGAAATTTCGGTATATAGGAACTGTAACTGAGGTCAGTGGATTATGTACATATATTTGTGTTCAGCCAAGTTCCGTTTTTGCAGTCGTTAGAATTCTGTTCTTGTGTGTGTAACTTGCTTGATTGGTTAATAAACCTTATTATTTTTTCAACTCCAACTGCGAATAAACTCTATTCATAGTTGTTCAATTGATGAACTATATTTTTCTTATTTTCATTAATCAATTTGTATGTGTATTACCGCTGAAGTGGAAGCATTCAGAAGAGGCTTAGTTATCAAAATCCATGTGTATCGGTCTTTGCGTGAAATTCAACCAAATTATTTATTTCAATTACTGCACTTCCTATTTCAATGATATTTGCTTTTATTGCATCTTTTATTACGTTACGACTTGCCTTATCAGTCAATTGTCATTTTTGTTAATTAGTGCTCTTGTGTGTGTTATTTTGGCCTTTAGGAAGCAAAATGTCTTTAATTTTATTTTTACCTTGGTTGTCTTTTGCTTCCAGCTGAAATGCCAAATCCCTGTGTTTCCCGCCCACGCTCCATTTCTGGGGTTCTCCCAACTACAATAGTTTCTTTGTTCTTGATTTTTTCCTATTTTCTTCACTACTAGCTTTGATTCCGCAGTCCCCCCTGTGTAATTTACGCTGATTATCTTTGTTCCCATAATAAATATGCATGCACGATTCTATTTATTCTCCATTTTCTTAGAAGTCCTCTGGTAATCGAGAGAGCTATTCCCTTTTCCATAATTCGGCACCCGCTAACAACAAGGCAAACAGGGCAGTCCAATTCAACTAATGACGTTACAATACTTTCATTCACGCCTAAACATGCATACACAACTAATACCTCTGCAAAGTTATTTCAAAGTGTCTAGTTTTTATGGGACAAGTTATGCTAAGCTAGAATTGATCCAATTAGCGATATGTCGCGACAAATTATGAATAAATTAGAAACTGAATTTGCTATTTCTCAGTTTTTCCAAAGGAGAGATTTAACCAAATATAACCTGTTTTCAGAAAAATTCTAATCAGTTTTAATTATATGAAATTTCAAGCCATTCTGTTGCTTTATTTTAATGTTTATATAAAAAATACTTGAAGTTAAAAGGACGTACATGTGCAGAGAAGATTTTATGTGTGAAGAAGATAAGCCCCAAATTGTACGTGACGCCCAATGTTAATGTGAAAAATGTTTTTTCAAGCGAGGTGTAAAAATCTTGTGTATGCAATGGTCGAATAGCGTATACAAAGCTCTGTCCCTGAATTTACACATAAAAATTTATCCTTTCTACGTGCAGACAACAATTAATGATCGAATAACACTCTCAAAACTTAGCCCGTCACTCAATTTGAATATAAAATTCATTTTTGGTGCGTGGAAATCTCTCAAAATCATTGATCGTATACCGTATGCAAATCTCGGTTCGTCACAGAATTTAAAAATGAAATTCTTTATGCGTGCAGATTTCTCAAAATTAATGATCATGTAACGCATGCAAAACTCAGTTCACAACACAATTTAAAAACAAAGATCTTTCTGCCCACAGATCACACAAAATTATTGAACGAATGGCGTAAACAAAACTTGGCTCGTCACATCAAGGTTTCGTTAGTGATGCGACCTGCCTCACCTGTGCAGCGTCATTGCGAGGATGAGGTCAAGGAAAGCTAAAATTTTTTGCCTCCGGATGGGGTGTGGCTGACGATCTGCGTAGTCCCTGCTCACGAAAAATACACCATGTATAAACGCAAAACTTGAACACTAAAGCAATGTCACAAAAAATGCAACAGTTGCTTGAGCAAATATAAAATTGAATCGAAAAAAAGACTTAAAATTGACGATGAACTTAATCGAATCAGCGAAAAGCGGATTCATCATTTTCACAGTTTTCGAGATGAGGAAAACCGTAAATTCAAAAACTGTAGTCTTCCATGATGTGAGAACACATTAATAAAACTAATCAGAATGAAGCAAATGCATAAAGATTAGGAGTTTCTAAACTTTGAATAATTCCTCGCGGGTTTAACTTCCAAAAATTAAAAAATGCAATACACAGACGAGCAAGATTTTCTATAAGTTCAATCGAATAGCGCATCAGATAAAAATTTTGCAAAACCGAGTTAGCGGACTGAAACATTTGAGTGCACTTTAAAAAACCTCTCTTCATTTACCGAAAGAGGTTGAGTAAAACAGTGATCAGGGATGTCGAGCTGCAGATGCTTGAAAGATTAATTGTCTTAATGAATTTAATTTATGAAACTGCAGTCTCGCTCTCAGAAGTGAAAATTCTTCATTGTTTAATTGGTAAGGATTTTTTGATTGATAGCTAGTAAAACTGCTTAGTAACATGTTAAGCTGTATAATTTACTATCAATGAATCAACAATGTCAGCTGTAAAACATATAACGACTTTAAAAGTCAGATGCCCAACCTAACATCCTCATAGGTACAGAATATATATAATTAGGCTCGCTTCCGATACTTAGCATGTCAACATTATTCATAAAGCAATGACGATATGGCAACGGACGTACAAAGTATGGAACGAGGTCAATCAGGATTCTTGGTCACAGAACTCTACAAAGACTTTCCGACCGCTAAAATACGTTTAGAGTAAAGATACTGTAACGTTTTATCATGAGCAAAAGCTAAACACAACAGCGTTATATACGCTTTTCCAAGTTAGCAACTAATGGACTCGAGATAGTGGAGTTTAATAGTGGCTGGCAGGGGAAAAAAAAACATGTAGGACCATTTATTCTGAGTACGTAAGAAATGACTTGAAACAAATAAAGATATCGATTCACTCTTCCGTTTTGGTTTAATTTTTCAGAACCAAAATAAGCGAGTGTTCACTAATAAAAAACGAAGCAGTTCGCATGACAGAGACGATAACAGGATACGTCATTTTGTCGCTACACATTGCATAGAAGAAGGAAAAATTCTGAGTGCGCTAGCCTGACCCAATGCTCAAGAATAGCGTTGGTCGACTGACACATCAAGCGAGGCGGTGGAGATGACCGTGGGAGAATTGACCGGTCTACCGCAAACGCACCGGGTCGATTATTTTGTTCTCAGCATAAATAAAAGCGAGGAATCTAATACCTGCCTTCAATAATAACTCTAAGTGAACGAAGGCAGCCGGAACGAAATGCAAATCGCTATTTTGACCTCAATAGTCCGTAATCCGCTGCATCATATAAATGATGAGATACAGTTAGATTATTACCATTGCCATTATTGACGTACTAATTTAAGACTCCTTAGCCACAAAAGAAGCAACCATGAGAGAACGAAAAGACCATTCAGTATGGACTGTAGAAATCGAAAAATTTAGCATAAGGCGTGCTCCTCCTACACAATACACCAAGTGCGTAGATATTGACAACTACAAATGGAAAGAAAAAAGACAAAGAAAATGTAACGAAGAAGGAATGAAACTTGAAAGAAACAGAATGCGCACAAGAAAAATGAAAATACTGAAGGCATGTCTACAGTATCGCTCAGGTAACTTAAGAGTATCCACCCCCTGGGGCGCCAGTTTCAATAACATTATAAAGATAAACTCAACTAACCTAAACCAATTGCCCATCCTATGCCCCCTGACGAGAAGATATAATCAACGGACTCAAGCGATTACTTGAGGATCTGTAGACTAATAGACTAAATCTGTAGAAATTTAGCTTACTGTAATCTCGTTATTCACACGCTCACATTTTGACTCAGTTGCGTTGACTTATTGTAGATCAATCCTTAACAACTACTAAATGTTGTAGAAGAATTCATCGATCAAAGAGTGAAGGTGAATTCATCACAAAAATTCTGTAAGACTCGTGAAAGTTAACTCAGTGAAATGAAACTGATGAACCATCATCTTCCTCTTCACGATTGATGGGTGAAAGAGGTTTTTGACAGAACATAAGATTTTTTTAGCCATCACGAGACCATCACTTGTCACATCTATGCAAGATTCATTTCATTCCAGCACGACCATCGATAGAAAACCTACACGGGCGAAACGCTTCCAAACTTCAAGAAAAGAATGTCGTGACACGTTCTTTGAAGTTACGACACCGTTATATGAAGTCGATCGCGTAATGTCAGTCGTGTGTCTCAGATCCTTTCCTGTTCACGTTCGCACATAGAAAGCCAACGGTGAAAATTAACAGCAAAATAAATCACATAACAAAATGCTACGTCATGGAGACATGAAACAGTTAATAGAAATAAAAAGGCTATGAAGCACGGTATGCGTGCACCCACACGTGCGTCCTCGCCCAGTAAACATCGCATGCATCTTTCCCCGATTGAATTTCGTTAAACGTTGTGCAAGGGTAGCAAAAACAAGAACCAATAAGTAGAAAGCTTAATGAACGGCTCCTTGAGATTTTTCATCACATGACAGTAATCTACACTAACTAGCTGTGTCTTCATCCACGTCTCTCATTATCATGCTTAATATTCCTATGTTTTCGAAAAGAATTCACGTCCCCCGCTGTCCGTCATGAGCCAAACAGCGCACCTGAAATATCCCCTACGCCTGACAAAAAATAACGGAACTTTCGTGGCGGATGCTCATTTCAAAACGAAATCAATAACAATTTTTTTTATGTATTAGTGACGTAAAATCATTTGAGCAACAGCTACAAAAGCAAAAAAGCTGCAAAAACATAGGTTTGAGATTTCTACAAGCTTATCTCAGTGATGGATCGTCTGCTCACCGATTTTTTGCTAGCGTGCAAATAAACTCAAAATAATTCTGATTTTCGAACACTTTAATGCGATGATTTTCATTTTATTTATCCATAAAACCTACCAGCTCCTTTATTAACTTAAAAAGAAAATTATTAGGCTTACAAGAGTAACACTTGAAACATATATTGTTAGAGCCTAAAATTTGCCTCTTAAAGAACACAGCATCATCATGAATTGTGCGTACGTGGATTCAAGATTATCAAATTGTCATATCAACCTTGTATGTGTGCACGGAGTCACAGAAGTCTCATATAATGTGCCCCATAAGTCAAAATACCTCGAATAGAGAGATCAGTCATGCCACTCTGCGTATTTCCTCACCTTGGCGTGAGATCAGCGGAGTCCCTGACAGAGAGATCAGCGCCGGCCTCAATGAGGAGCCTCAAGACCCGCCGAGACCCGCGGTAGGTGGCGGCGTGCACGGGAGTAGCTCCCGACGACCCGCACCGCCGGTTGGGGTTGGCCCCGAGCCCGAGCAGCAGCTGGACCACCTCTACGTCGCCACCCCACGCCGCGCAAAACAGCGGAGTTTGGCCGTGGTCGTTGACGCTCTCGATGTGCACGCCTGCCGAAGAAAGAGGGTGTGAGGTAAGGCTTTGAAGTGGCAACTAAGTGAAGTCTGAGTTTGAATTTTCAGGAAATACTGGGATGAATAAGTTTATTTTTGAACTATTATGAAAAAAAAGTTTGTAACTTAACTACTAAATGAGTTTGAATCAACATGAAAAGCTAAGAAGGATAAGTTTATATTTGAACTATTGGGAAGGAACGGCTTAGAACAAAATGGAAACGAAATAAACACGCGCGTATTAAATATTGAAAATACAAGTGTCGTGGCTTCTTTTGACCCGATACCAAAGCATCTGATGCCATAGCCCTAGTTATTGATGTCAAACTACAACGTTGAAATGTGCAAACTCGCTGGGTTACTAAGTGCAACAACACTTTGATAGCAATTGCTAGCTAACTACTCGTCAATTTCATCTACTACTTCGGCTGAATTTTTTTCTGGCTCTAAAACAAATGGAAAACTTCTACGTACTTGTGAAATTTTACTCACTGCAGGATAAATCTCATTGGATCAAATCAAACCGAAAGTCCGATTAGGTTAGATAAGCTAATTTAAGCCTAATCAACAAAACCGGTGTCCCAATGCGACAAAGGAGGTAGGCAATATTCAGCATGGAATTTATGGACTAGGGAATCTATACACGAGGTGAGCTCCCATACATTTCCTGCAGATAAGAACAGTAATTTTGGAAGGCAGTTTATTCAACAAGATATGAAAAAAGTTGAAGAAAAGAGTAACAGGCGTTGAAAAACAGGACAGCAGCAAACAAAAAAAAAATGTCCGCAATAAAGCAAGTAACATTGTATTTCAACAAAGAGGGGAGGCCTACTAAGCCTTCAGTTCCGGACTTCGCATCATCTCCCTGAGAGTGTTAATTCCCATAGGTACAATAGTCGTAACCGCTGGAAGGAGCTAATGTCGATAAGGGCGTAATGATTCCGCAGCAGAACGAAAACGATAAAACTAGAATATACTGGTTACTGACGATAAACTTAACTTCGTCACAGTTGCTCACACAACAGTTCACATAGCGGTAGTCGTCGCGTGCCTCGGAGTTCATTGCAAATTTTATAAGAGCTCTCACAGGCTGGTGTAGTAACCAGCGTAGCTTTTACTTTCTCGTGTCTCAATTATTGAATTTTAACGGACCGGACTTACTGGTTATAGCTTTCCCATAAACAGCCATTCAGTGCGGGAAGACGTTTAAAATCGGGTACGAATTAAAACTGGGTAAAAACTTCGAGAATGTGTACCCTTAAAGCCTAAATACTCATACACGTATGATATCTTCTTACGATCAATACAACAAAGAGGAGGAAAAAGATCGCTAGTGAATTACTGTAAGTCCGGCTCCAACGTAAACACAAGCACTATTCAATGATAGAGAAAAGAATTTACACGACCTAAAATCTTAAGGAAATCACGAACGGTTGGTGTAAAAACGAAAATGGTAAAATTCATCAACCCAGAAGCATTGAAGCCCGCCTCGTAGACTTGCAAGAGGAGATAACAGACATTGAGCTCAATCAAAACGATTAAAAATTTACCACGTGCAGCGTTAACGACCTTTTGCGGCTTTGTCAGGACCCGCAGGAAATGCAGGCATAAATAGACAAGCGATAAACAGCAAGAGGCGACTCAAAATGTGACGCTCATAACAACCCACATCCCACGTCGTCGCCTCCGACCGGAGAGGTCTCGTTTCATCCCGGAGCGCAGGTCCGGAAGCCTGTGACCCCGGGTGCGGAGATCAATTACACAGCGCTCCGTTCGTAATTACCAGGTACAGTTAAGCCGCTGCAGCGACAACAAGCTCATCTTGTGTACCAACACTTGAACAAGCCCCAAATTGCGAATTATGATGTTCTTTTAGCTTAGTATGGACGTTTTCGGCGAATATTTTTGGATAGAAGAGCTTCAGGTAATGAAAGTCCTGAAGAGGTTTTAATGCAGCTTCAGTAACTGAGGCTATAAAAAACGCTGATACCAGCATCATGTACATACAAACACATGATGCACATGCCACATGTTCTGAAAGGAAATTAACTTTGGCTCCATGAAGAAAATTAATGGTATTGAGTTGGCCATTCCGTGTGCACAGTGAAAAGTACATCCAGTCCAAAAATATGAAGTGTGTGATGGCATGAAATAATACGCAGCACAAGGAAATAACCAAATTAAAGCTGGGATCAGAAGCCTACATCAGAATTTCTATCATCGCTGGAGAAGTATGGTAATGGTAGAAGCATTTAAGTCATTTTTTTAAGTGCAGGCTGTTACACACATCACAAGGAACTTATTAAAAGTTAAACCTCGTATTTCCATATCTGAGGACCGTTTAATTTAGGAGCCACAACTTATTAATTGAAAAAAAATTCTACAAACCGTTAATTCCCAAAGCATTGTTACAGACAACCCCATTTTAGATGATACCGTCAAATCCAGATCGAAGCCGAACTTAAAGCCGCTCCTCCAGTACAGAATATCTTCCAAGGCGGAATAAATCTACCTGTACGGGCGAGTGACTGGAGCGAGAGTATCAGAGCATTAGCCGCCAGCACGAGGGCACGTCAGGTCGAGTGCTGTAGCGGTTAGCTCCCACCAAAAAGACCAAATCAGCCGAAGAGAGAGCGAAGCCCTGTACATTTTTGACCGAAAGCACACGGCCCAGAGCACTAGAAGAACGACCCTCCGGCACGAAAGTGACACAGCTTTCTCCGTTGACGGATTAAATTTATAGCTTACACTGAAGAATGGCTTGAGTTGTACAGTATTTCTGTTCAGAGATATGTACATGTCACAGCCGCATAACGCAATTTGTGGACAAGAAAATAAACCATGTGATGTTTGAAGAGATTTCCGATTAAATCCAGTCCGTCAAAGCAATGAAGTCCAATAATTAAACGCATAAAAATAAAAACTCCGGAGACTGATGATGGTACGAAAATGACTGCAGATCAATTTGATTCGTTAAACTCAAATTATTTAACATCGTGTAATCTGGTGATAAAATAGCTCGCAAATCTCAAATTGAACACATAGATATGTCTATGATAAAAAAATCTTAGCAGTGATTTTATCATTTTCAAGTAGCATTGAACGTGCCTTGTTTAATGATTAATGTGGGTGCAGGTGCTGAAGAATATCCCCTCTAATTATGCACACACACTGAATCAACAATAATGCCAGTCTTTCGCTCGCGTATAAAAGTGAAAGGTGCACGAGTAATTCATCACTATTATGGGCTCTAAACTCTTCGCCAAGCCTGTTACCTCATACAGAGCGAATAAGGTACCCAATGTTAGTACATCCTTTACACCCGTACCCATAAACGAAAGTTTAATGGACGAGCCCTCTGCTAAAAAGCTCTAACTGCACGAGTATCGTGACGCGATATCCCAGCCGCTTCGTGCACTGCCACCATTGCAAATCGTATCTAAAATCCTGAGCACAGGAAATGAAGCAGGAGAGCACGTCCGTCCCATCCTGACTCGTCCGCTCCTTCACCGCAGGAATGCAAGCCAACCGCCCGCAGCCAACATCATGAAACTGACATTAAATAGCTTGGGTTACACTCACAACCTCGTGAAGAAACACCTAGCCAAAAGACCTTGAAAAAAATTCTGCTCTACTCGTTGTTACTTAATAAAGTCTACACTCCATCACGCGACGAGGATATTTAAGTATGAGACCGCATAACTTCAATTATATCAAAGTGTGATAAATTATTAAATTTTAAGTAGCTGAATTGTGTCTCATACGTGATTTTTTATGAATTGCGATAATTTTGAATGCCGCCAAGTTCTTGAACCATTATACACAAGATTTTTGAATCACTGTGAAAACTGACATAACACGCAAAAGAAAAGTTAATCGTGATCAAAAACGTAATACGACTCACTCACTAGAGCATTTGTAATAATTTGGCCCGATTAAAGTATTATTTGAATTACTTTAGAATAATGTTGAAACGCTTGAACATTTAATGTGAGTTCTTTAAGTTCTTATAATCATAAAAGAACCGAGTACCTGAGGTAAAAATGAAATTATTAACCTCCTGACGACCTTGTATTTAAAAACTAGTAACGAGAAAAAGACAAGAAAAAGCATGAACAAAAGTATACATCGTCGGTAACATGAGGCTGCTGAAATTTCTCTTTGGAAACGAAAAAAAGAGAAAAAGCAGCCAAAATTACACGACTTAATATCTCTTGATTTCCCAAACCAATACAATGAATTTGTTTCCCCCTATCTTCAGCCTCGCAAGTCAAAGTACTAAGCAATTTAATTCATTCTTTAGTCACTAAAGAAGATGAGTTGCAGTGGCAAGTGAGGTTAATTCCTCTAGTTAGGGACAGGAGGTAAGGGAGATTTGATTCCTATACCAGCTGCTAACAAGCACCGATTATACGGATAGTTATACACTGACAAATAATCCTCCTTAAAACGTGCCCGCTTTAGATAAAAGACGCAGAAACATTTAGCTAAAACACACAAGCGTCGGATTTATAACTTTAAAATTCCCTTGTACAGGCACATGAAGATAACGGGGAATATGACAGGTCAAATCACCGCGAAGATTAATTTAACATTCCCGATATTTCATTTTCTACACAAGACGGCGACAGCGATCAATTACTGCTCCCGCCATCCAGCTGTGCTGTTTGCAGGGCGCATCTGGAGTGTGGAATTAGGGAGCGGAATACGATGCGTTAAGAAGTGAAATCATCATCAAGATGAGGGCACAGATAGACAGGATCTGAAACTGCGTCAGCATCCTCCCTATAATGGCTCGCACGCGCCAACGAACGGCCGACATCCTCTTTATCAAACTGTACTTTTAGCCCTGCGGGGCATGAATAATTCTTCTGTTCTGTAAAATAGACTTGCTCTTCGATCTTAGGCAGACTCGAGCCGCTGCTCAAGTTTACCACGGATAGAGCGAATAGAATGCAAGTAAAAATAATTATTTTTTTTGTATTTTCCTCACACTTTACACATCAAAGGCCTGTATAATAGTGCAAAAAAGCGTTAAGACACAAACAAGAGAGCAAATAAATTTCAATCGTTGATGCAGTCTAGGTTATTAGGGTTAAATTGATTGATTGGAAGAAAGTTTAGCCTCCCTTTACCACGACAAAGATGTTCGAAGACAGGAAGGATGAAGGCACCATTTAGTATGAAGTTAAGGGAACGCGAAATCTATGCACAAGGTGTGCATAGAAACAGTAAGCTAAGAAAAAGCTCATACAGCAAGAAAAAAGTTCATACAGCAAGAAAAAAGTTCATACAGCAAGAAAAAAGTTCATATAGCAAGAAAAAAGTTCATAAAGCAAGAAAAAAGTTCATACAGCAAGAAAAAAGTTCATAAAGCAAGAAAAAAGTTCATACAGCAAGAAAAAAGTTCATACAGCAAGAAAAAAGTTCATACAGCAAGAAAAAAGTTCATACAGCAAGAAAAAAGTTCATAAAGCAAGAAAAAAGTTCATAAAGCAAGAAAAAAGTTCATAAAGCAAGAAAAAAGTTCATAAAGCAAGAAAAAAGTTCATAAAGCAAGAAAAAGTTCATAAAGCAAGAAAAAAGTTCATAAGGCAAGAAAAAAGTTGAACAAGAAAGTAGTAGGTGCAGAAAAACAGGACAGCAGTGAACCGAAATAAAATGGTCCGTAGCAAAAAAATTATTCTTTTCCAACAAAAAAAGACCTACCTAACCTTTAGTTTGGAACCTCACATAATCCCCCCGGGAGCGCTAATTCTCATAGATATAATGGTATCTCCCTGGGGGAATTAGGTTTAAAAACTGTCTGTGCTCGATAAAAGTATTTTAACCCCGAAACTCTGTCCGGGATGTGCACCGCATCAGAGTTATTATTCTTTGTTAACCTTGAATATCGAAGGGTTTCAAACGCGTGGTAGCTTAGGAAACAAAAACAATAAGCCCGCCCTCTTAGAAAGTGAAAATTTGTTCAATCGATGAAACAAAAATCGCGCTGATTTTTCCAATTGAAATTACCCCAACATCTAAAAATTTAAGAGTAGAATTATTTTCGAAAAGGACCTTTTTCTCCTAGCTTCCTTCAATCCTCACAGAATTTTTAGACGTGTCGTCATTACGCTCATGCGGTCAGAAGGAATAAAAATAGAGATTCATTCAAGGAGCAATACTTTTACCAGTGCACGCTTTCCATACAGAGAAGAGTTTGAAACCATTACCAACGAGCACGAACTATTTTTTACATATAAAATACTTTTAGAAAAATCAAACCGATGGAGAAAAATAGCGACTGTGGAGAAATGATCGCCATCAAAGTAAAAGCGAAATCGAAGTATAAAGTGTCACAAACAAGAGCTTTATGTCGAGGACTTACAGCATTTCGGAAGCACTTTGTCGTCCAGCAGTGAAAGGTGGAAAATAAGAGACACAAAAGCAACAACATGGAGTCTTTCCAACATTATAGGAGCTGTTTCGACGTCTTCAAACTGATAAATGCGACACCCACATTCAGCGAAAAAAAAACGAACCATTAAGCCCCCAAGTGTTGAAGTAAAAACGAAGTCCTGAAAAAAGAAAAACTGTGAAAAATGAGCAAAGCTAAATACCTCGAAATCGAAAGCCAAGATCATCATCATTGTAGCAAAACTGTATTTCAAGAGTGTACTCGATGTTTCTATACTTGTGTTCTAGCAGGTTGACTTCAACATCGTGGGACTGGTACAGATACATGCGATTGACCTGATTGATTCGACTAAAAATGAGAGCACCGTTTTAATCTTCAACGGGAGTTATCGATAAGACCGTTCTTTTTAGGGCTTTGAAAAAGTGGCAGCACAGATGTCAAGTACAAGTCTAATTAGCATTCACTGCGAGGTAAACAAATAATGGCAAGGTCTCCCTCCCACCACTTTAATTTTGTATCAAAATACGAGTAACTCTTACAAGCGACTGACGCAATCATCCTTGACACAGCCAATTTGGGATTCGTTGTGTGTATTGCATCAAACGCTCCTTTAATTTGATGCTCAGAATGTTTCTCAGACCGCAAGTCTCTCTGCTTTACGAGAACCAACGAGCAGCGTGAGCCCTCAGACGAACTGATAACGAGCGACAAAACCGACTGTGTGAAGGTAACCATGAAAAACAATGGGATAATGAACTGCTGAACTTCCACTACCAAACTGACGAGCAAAAACTTAGCTCTAGTTGCGTTTACAAACTACTACGCTAAATGAAATGAAGTTGTCCGTATAACCGAATGCTAAGCTTGTATTTAAAGTTTATTTAAATGCAAAGCTTGTATTATTAAATCATTATTATTAAAGCTTATTTTAAGCTTTTTTTTAAAGATTTACGGTTGACATTAGCCTCCCTAACCACAACAATGAGGTTCAAAGAGAATTAAAAGAAAAAAATGCTACATAAAATGAATACGAAAATGTACTACAGAAAAGAAAGAAAATAGATGAAACATAGAAGTAAGAATTAAAATGTAAATAGAAGATGAAAGTAAAAAATAAAATCGATAAAAGTATATAGTTACGCATCCCTACATTATTCCTTAAGACGAAATCTGTAAAACTCGCAAGGAAACAAGGAATTTACAATATCTCTTATTTACGAAAAATAAATCAAGAAAAATGCCACTATCTTTCAACGATAAATGTACAAAATGGAAACCAAAATAATTTCAAGTACTAAGAATTTCTGTCTCACCCAGCACTTTCATGAAAGATTTGCAAGCAAGTTATTCATGAACTATAGATGAGCAAGGCATAGATTCTTGTGGCTAAAATAGGTCCAACAGAAATTCTCCGCGACCATGATATCAAAATTCTTTCACTTCACCCATATTATGCATTCATAAATCTATGTAATATCGAAGTCAACTTAGCCAAGAAAATGAACACGAATTTTACATTTTGATTACGTAAGCGAAAAGGCTAATGACCCCTCTACTTGAAAATATCGCTACGCAACACGGTTTTTGAACAGCACCTTGCCAAATCATTTTATAGGATCACTGTTCTCGCTCCCGCCCAGTATGGGCTTCGGTCTTTTTGGTAGATTCTGAAATAAAAACATCACACGTAAAACGAGCTATAATCAAAACATATTTACGCTGTTCTCGTACTCACCATTCGGTTAGGCCCTCGGCGAAGATTCTCGAATAGTCTATGGCAAAATTTCATAGCGCTCACAAAATCAAGATAAATATCACTCCACGTGCTTCAACAAAGCAATCAAAGATATACAACGCGTAAACATTACTCAAGTAACGTAACAGCATTTCAAGGGTAATCGAAAGGAACGTGGATCAAGAAAATAGTTATATGAAGAAAGACTCGAAGTTAACTAATTCGTAGTATCATAGCATCAAATTATCTTCATTGGATGACTGCGACCATTTTCACCGTTACGTGGAAAGAGTTGGCAGATTGACAAATTTTCTAGCTACAAAATTAGCACTTGAATGAACCTTGCATAACGAGACGTGTTCAGCAAGTTAATGTTAGACATTAGCGTCCCGCTCTTCAAGGCTCTGAAATTTCGAGTGGAAGCAATACAGCTTCATTAATAAGCATACATGAATTAAAACGCAGTACATCAAGTAGTAAGCGTACGAATAAGAAAAGTCAGAAATTTGTTCGAAGGCGAATCAGAACTTAAGCCAAAGTAAGAAGATAATGAATCGTCTTCCAGGGTCGACTGTTCCACTGCCGAATGCAATTGATCAAATGGTGCCTCGACGCACAGCTCTGCACGCAATCTCCTCTCCTCTTATAATCGCTTAACGTGTAATTTCAGAGATTAGGGACACCTAGAATACCTATCGCAAACAGAACTTCCGCCAAAAGCTAACCACACGCCGAGCGTCATCACAGAAATGGTTTTCACGTAGCCTTGGATTAGAATTCATTGTTCGACAGACACGCTGAGCGTGAAGCCACCGGACTTTTTGTGTAAGATACTTCATTTAAGAACTATTAAAAATCGCGCCAGTGAGACGACTGTTTCCTTACGACTTATCCCACGGAGCGTATAACCTACAGTATAATGTAAGTAATCTATTCGGCGTCTTCGTAATTTTGTTCTCGAGCAAGCAATGTCGATGAAATTACGTCGGTGAACAATCAACTTTCATAAAATTCGTTTTTAGCATAGAAAGTTTTAAGCTCAGCATGGAATGATAAGAAATAAATCCTCAATTGTAAATGAAGTAATGAAGTTCAGCATTAATGATCACTTCTCCCAATCATTACAAACTCACGTTTGACACCATACTTCTCTATTCTTCGATTTACCATGCGCATTTATTTTCTTTAAGTGCTGAAAATTTTATTCACCGTTGTTGCCTCCCTGAAATTGATTTGCATGAGAGACAAAAAATTTGGGGCGTAAAATATCTATTCCTGTACACCTGCAAACAGTGAGAATTTTCAGTTCTTCAAGTAGGAATTCGGTAACCAATGTAGAGGCACCTGTACACTTCGACAGAGAGGTGCAAACATGCAAACTTACATATAATAGAATGAAACAAATAGAATGTATAATAGAATGAAACAAATAGAATGTATAATAGAATGAAACCAAGAACACTTCTAATCCCATTTTTTTTAAACTATTCTTTCATCAATAAAAACTCTTCCCTAATTCTTTTCTGCACTTAAAGCTTCGTAGGTGCCAATAAGTTCTACCGCAGAAGAGGAAGTTAAATAAAGGAAAATAAATCTCTGTAGCGCTACAGTGTTGTCAAGAATCGAACAAATATATTTCAACATTTAAAAAATTAAATCCCTAACTGTGTCGCCATGAATTCTTTCTACTGCTTCTGATAAAATTACTTAATATATTGGTATGTTTATTTTTTTAACCCATTTACAGTCTAATGGTTTTGTTATAGAACGAATTATAACGGTAGTTTATTTTGAATTATCATTCATGAAACCCGGTACGATGTGAACTTTCTATCGAAGCATTGAGAATACAAGAACGATGTGAGCAATTTCTTATGTCTTTTAAAAAGGACGTTTGACCGATAATGGGTTAAAATGGGTAACACCCTTTTCCTTAAACAGGACCTTCAGCAGGGCGTCACTTCGAGCTCTGAGAGAACACTACGTAGCTCGCCTTTCAAAACTGCAACACAGCTTGAGGTCCAGAGAAGCAAGGGTCGCACAGCTAACTCTGTGTTACGGAGGTCAACACAAGCTTGGGTTGGTGGGCGGGCAAGGTCAATTGCAGCACCGGAAACTACTGGACTACCAAGACAACCTCTCGATTTATAGCCAGACTTTCCACGTCAGTCAACTACTGCTTCAACTCTATATTAATGGTCGTTTTTTAATTAAATGGCCGGCTGGAATTGGAAAAACAGTGAAAATGTTGTAGACATCATACGCGGTGTTTTGATACGTAAATTCTATCGAACAATCAATTTACATTTCATTCGTTTGTAAGTTCTTGTACATCGTTAACGACACAAATACTCCTAGGGGAAACGAGAATTTCGTGAGGTATCTGCATGCAGTGAATAAGACTCTCCTACGCGCCCTTTGTTCGCTTACCAAAGTGTGAACATACGCAAACAACACGCGGAAAGATGGTCTCCTTACATTAATATGCGACCATCTAGAAAAATCAAACCCTTGATATAATTGGAGTGCGAAGTAAGAATTTAATCACGCAAACACCAATACCACAAAAATGCCTACACAGCTGTATACACATTTATTTTATATTTCATTTGATTATTTAGAAGGCTTTCATTTTCGTTTCAATTTTCGATGATGTTACTAAAGCTAAGAATTCTTTCGACATGACTCCACGCAGAGGAAGTTGCGGGATGTGTTAAAAATGAAGTTATGAAAATTGTAATTCAGTGCGAATTTACTCTGCATGTATTCCTCAGTAAACTAATAAACAAAGAAACAAATTATTATAGCGCTAATTAACTGTCTAATTTTTTTGAGAGATTTCAAGTAGATAATTCCCACTACAACATTTAGTGACGATGGAAAGGGGGCGCATTTAAAAAAAATCTATATTATATTTTTACGGTACTAACTTTATAATTCTTGTTCAAACTTGCGATCCAACAGCCAAGATTTTACACTAACGCGGGGCAAGCACCATGATTGGTCAAGATAGCGTCTTGTTTTTAAGCCAATAGGATGTGGATGTGAGATTTGTTTAGCATTCAACTGGTGGCGCAGCACCTCAAGTACAACGTTAGGACTCAGAAATAGATTCATGTCACTTAAATTCGGTCAAGTATCATGGATACACAATTGAAAATTCAAGCAATGAAACGAGAACTCGAATTGTGTCACTCCCACGAGAAGAGTGCATGCATGAGAAGGACGGCCAGCGGATTGCGGTCACCACAGTTTCGGCTCATTATTCTGACGCAGACGGGAATTGTACACACGCAACAATGCAAGCCGCATCCAAACGAGGAAAATTCGCACTAAAAGTTACCAAAGAGACGCGATGAACAAGCATGGAAAAACCAAATGCTCTCGCACTGATTCGATTTTTAAATCATTTTCACACTAAACTCTCAAAGAAAATAGCTTGATTAAGTACGGTATAAAGAGGAAACTAGAGCGAAGAACATCAAACAGTTTTCGAGACAATAAACTACAGCTGGGTTCAACTATTTTTTAATAATATACACTTACTGACATTTGAAAACAAGTAAAATGTCTCCAGACTTCAATGAAAGGGCTCATATAAGGCAAACATTAATTCTTGTTTTCCGAAACAAAGCTAGCTAACATAATAGATGAGAAATTTTAAAAAGCATATCCAGAAAGCTGTCAGCAAAATTAATTATACTGGGAAACATGAGAGAGAAAGCGTTCATAAGTAGGCGATCGATTAATTAGGCAACTGAAGCTTTTAAAAAGGTGATCGGAGCTTTCAAATGAGCGATCGAAGCTTTCAAATGAGCGATCGAAGCTTTCAAATGAGCGATCGAAGCTTTC
>JACJUY010000927.1:85191-100761 GCA_014220935.1 Platorchestia sp. MABIK
TAAGAGAGGACTCACAGCAGAGTTAGTCAGACGAGTGCAAGAACTCAGACCACTTTGTGTTGCCCTATCAAGTTCACCCTCCAGGAAGCGGGGGCGGCCCTTTGCCTTATCGCCGGCAGTAATGACACTGATAAGGCAGCACCTGAACACCATCACACAAGAAGAACAGGGGTTCCCGTGCGCCAGAATATCGGCGACGACGAAAAGTTCAGCCAGCGAATGCAGTTGAAAAGTGCATTCCGTTGTGCGATTGGACACAGGCGGACCCGGATCAGCACCGCACGGTCGCGTTCTGTTGTATTTAGTGGAAACTGTGCACGATGTATCTATGATTGGTGCGACCGCTACTCCAGCGCGTTCGGTGCAAAGAAAGGTTGGCTTCTGGAGGGAAAACACCTAATCCTTCTCAGCAAAATTGAAATTGGTGTCATTAGAAAAATTATCATTAATTAGTATCATGAGAGAGAAATACAATGAGTAAAGTATTGACTAAAAATGGCAATCCTTTCTTTTTCATATTAGAGGTAGTACTGCCTTTCGTAGAAGGTAAATGTTAAATTACTAGTCTCTAGATAGCGAAAATAAGCAAAAAGACGTGAAACAAGGCATTTAAGATTCAGCTCATTTTTCAAAGAATCCTACAAGAAAAAATCTTTGATGGCTCTGAACTTAAAGTTTTTAAAATTTCCGAACACGTGGAGATAAATATACTGAAAAAGAAAATACAATCAAGATAGACCTGTTCCATACAACAGGCAGGCAACTTGAAAACACAATATTTCAATTGATAAAGCAACAGTTTTGATACGTTTAGCCTTGCATACATCATTCATACAGTAGATTGATTGATTGATTATACGAAAGTTTTTGCCTCCCTTTACCACGACAAAGATGTTCAAAAAGAGGAAGGATGAAAGCACCATTTAGTATGGAGTTATGGAAACGTGGAATCTATGCACAAGGTGCATGGAAACAGTAAGCTAAAAAAGAAGTTCATGAAACAAGAAAAAAGTGGATGAAGAAAGTCAGAGGTGCTTAAAAACAGGACAGCAGTGAACCGAAAAAAGATGGTCCGGGACAAAAAAACTATTCTATTTCAACAAAAAGAAGGCCTACTTAACCTTTAGCTCAGGAACTTACATAATCACCCTAGGAGCGCTAATTCCTATGGATACATTAGCTGTATCCCCCTGAGGGAATTCATACAGTATAGTTCCAACCTTAGGCACAGAGCAATGAGCAATTGGAGGGCAAATATGCAAAGTGGCCTAACCCATAAACACAGAATTTTAGGACACTCAAGTTGGAGGCGTGGTATCCATCGCAGGGTTGCCAAACTGGCTTTTCATAGCCATGTTACTAATTAGGAACTAATTAGGAACTAGGCCACTCTGCCTGAAAGACATCCATGCCGCTATGGGGTGAAATTATCACTAAATCCACTCTGCCAGTTTTGACCTATGATTTGTGGGTTAGGCCACTCTGCATATTTGCCCTCCAATTTTCCATCTATGTCAATATTTCCTTACGGACAACGAACGATTAAAATTCAGCCCTGAATGAAACTCGAACTGTTGAGGAGATTTTGTAAGACAGTTTTATATTTTAATACCATGAAATTGATTTCATACGATGAATTATTTCGAAAATGTGTGAAGTTATATTCTCGTACACCATATATTCACTTTTACCATGGGATTCTAAGCTCATACTTATGTTCTTCAGAGACTTTAATCGGATAAAATTGATAAAGCATAACTCAAACATTATATACCAAAGGGAATTAACTACGCACATAGAAAACAAATTATTTACATTTCACAGATAAATTCAATAAACAAATTTTGAATTAAAATAGCCATATATAATGCATCACCAGCTATATGCTTAAATTGGTTATGAACGTGGCCAACATTTCTCTTGAACAACCGACCGAAGAAAGTAGAATTCAGCCACAAAGTAAGCTACTCGCATGGACCAAGGCTAGGCACGGGTTCAACTTGAAACCCAGGCAATTTTATCAACCCAAAATTATTTCCAGGGATGCAGAATTCAAAAAATTCATTAAGAACAGAAAATTCCATTCATTAGCTCTTCAGTTTCATTCTATATAACTGGTAACGATAGAACTTCAGGCCCACGATTACGATAGCATTGAAATTTAGTGAGACGAATACAAAAATGTGAAGAGATTACACGAAGTGCACTCCAGGAATGGGAAAAGTCAGTTGATTCTTTTCAAAATTCAATTCGACATAAATGCTATACTCTAAATGCCCATGCTTATACAAGCAAAGTCGGTTTTTCATTACGCTAATGAATAGAATTACTCGCTCGTCGATTCTTTACAAGCCTAACAGCAAAGAAAGGCAGGATACGAGAACATGTTCAAGAATATTGCGTGAAATACACGTGAGTACTTCCAAATAGCAGTTATGCTCGACGGCCAAAATACAATGCTCAAAGCCGTATATTTTTGCCCTTTAAGGAGCAGCAAATGTGAAGCCACTTACTACTCACAAGAACGCGCTGTTGTGGTCGGCAAACACTTTTAATCGCAGGAAAAAACCTTCCCTAGAGGACAGTGCTCGAATAAAACGGTAGAAAAACAAAAAAGGGAACTTATATTTTCCAGAAAGAATCTACGCTTTTAATTACGATGTACATTTGCTCTTCAGTTACAATTGAGAGTACAGTTATGAGAGATGAAGTGTACGGTTACGAAGGATATTCGCGGAAGAGACCACCGTGTGGTATTTAAGCCCCCCTTTCAGAAAAAAAATAATACGCTATTCAATACACACACACACGAGCAAAATTCAGACAGTAATTCTTCCAGAAAATTTGTCACAGATCTGAACACTGCAGATACCGTCTATGCAGTGAAAGAACTCGCAGAGAAATATTACCTAATAGAATAAAACTACCGTTAAATACAAAAGCAGTATCAATCAGCGTTTGAGTCTTATATCGGCCGCGAAGACAATGTAGAGTGGGAAGCTAATATTCCTCCTCGGTCCATATATTTCGACGGCAGAAGTAACCATCTTTAGTTACGAACCCCTTCCTGGTAAATTTACAAACTCATCAGGGCTTAGCCACCCACCCATATCATGGTTAGCTCAATAACTCATGCAGTTTGTTTCCGTCTACCTGAAGACATACATCAAGGATGAGCTACTGTGAGAAATGAAACGATAGAGCGCAGTAGAGGTCGAGGGAGGTGTAGGATTCAAGGCGGCCCTGGGAGGTCGCCGCAGTGATGAGGCAAGATCGTCGTTGATCATTGATATGAAAACGAAGCATGCGGAGTGGCTTGAGAATGTCAAAATAAGCCGAGGTTTGTTCCAAAATACACAATTTGATATACATGCAACATGAAAGGCATACGCGCACGCGGAATGCATAAAAACTAACTTGAGGACGGGTCTGGTTATATTGTATGCATTTAATTTAAATTTTCGGTACATTAGATTAGATTATTAGTTAGTTTAAGCCTCCCTATACGCTACAAAGGCGATCCAAAGAGAGGAAGGAAGAAGGCACCATTTAGTATGGAGTTAAGGGAACGCGGAATCTATGCAGAAAGGGCATAGAAACAGGCAGATAAGAAAGAAGTTCATGAAACAAGATCAAAGTTGAAGAAGAGAGTAGTAGGTGCTGAAAAAACAGGACAGCAGTGAACCGAAAAGAGATGATTCTTAACATAATAAAAGCATTTTATTTCAACAAAAAGAAGGCCTATCTAACGCTCAGCTCGGGCCCTCACGTTGTCCCCCTGGGAGCGCTAATTCCCATAGACACAATATTTGTATCCCCCTGAGGGGAATTTTCGGTAGATTACTTCATGGATTACACAGCATAATTCGAATCCGATTTACGCACTCTTTGCATGTATTTATTTCGACTAAATTTTGCTCCAGTTTCGTTGAAGCATTTCCTTATAAATTCCAAAACAGAAATTACCTCAAAACAATTGATCATTAGGTACAGAGCTTAGACACATTGAAGTTCTGGCGGATCTATAAAGCACAAGCGGTGTCAACACAACGGCCCAACTTAGGGGGAAAGCAAAGGATTACTTTAGAAATATTAGTAAGAAACTAATTCAGGAGATGATTCAAAATGGAATTTAAGGCAAAAACGAAGGATTAATTTGAGGAATTAGCAAAAAATCAATTCAAAAGATACGTGAATGACTAATTCAAAGCACAAGCGAAAAATTAATTCAAGGGACGAGCAAAGGATAAATTAAAAACATGAGCAAATGGTTAATTGCTAGCCAAAAAAACATGAAAGATAAGAAAATAATTAATTTAGAGGATAAACAAAAGATCAATTTACGAGGCATATAAAAGTTTGGCCTGAACGATAAGCAAAGGTTTAAAATAAAAAAAAATCCCCAAATAAAGGATCTTAGAAGCTCTACAGGACGCTTGTACACTGTGCCCGACTGAACAGGCACAGGATTAACACCAACAACGGAAGCTCACTTTCCTCGTTTCCGCAAACATTTTCTGCAACGATCAAATATCCTGAAACTGTGTCTGAGGCCTGTTAATATACCGGATTTGATACAACCAAGAAATTGGAAGGGTGAGATCATGTGAATGAAATATCATTCATCAGTTCATTCTCCTCACAGCTGACAGAAAACTTTCATACATTCCGCTACCTAGAGAACATTGTGGATAAATGAAAAATATATTACCTAGTGAATAAATTTCCCTATCATCTACGTACCAATCACATAATCACAGCACTTGAATCTCTCTTGCCACATCTGCGTACTCATGCAGCCTCACAGCTTGGAAATCAAGGCGATGTACGAAGATACATGATCCAAATCATTTTTCAGTTGATGGTTTCTGCACTCAAAATAATAACTTATTCTACAACAGCTAGTTGAGAAAAACCCGGATTCTTGAAACAACATCGCGAAAACCAAGGTCCATTAAACTTTAATCGCTTCCGGATGAAATTTCACTGGCGTTTCAAGTTTTGAAATGTACACTTCTTTATGACATTCAGCAGCATAAATCGGCTAAAAATGTGTCCGAAGTCACCCCCTTCAAAATGAGAAATAAGGAACCAAGAAAGAGAGGTGACCTTGCACGCTGCAGCCGGTCATAGCGATGTGAAGGTCAGGTGACCGCGCGGGCCAACGCACCGTGACAGACTGCTCCGAAAAGTGAACATAGCAATGTACTTCCGAGTCAACGCTTGAGGAAATATTTGAATGTAAATTCAATATAAAAATGAATATTGAAAGCATTTAACAAAGTGACCCATTAGTAATGAGTCACGATAGAACACCTAGGCGTTTTTTAAACTTTTTGAAGAGAAAGTAAAACTTTCAAGTGAGGAAAAGCATGGGCTCGTTTACGCTGGCGCGGAAGAAAAGTTTCACTTGTGCTGACAATGAAAATGAAACCGAAGTTTAGAAATTACATTAGGTTTTGCATTGTTGATGTTTTCCTCGAGGACGATGTATCTTATAGAAACATTTTTTCTTTAATCACACTATTAGAGTTAACATCCTTGCAGTGATCCTCTCAAAACTAGAATTAGCAATAAACTATGAACACGAATTTAGTAGTTTAGAACACTATAGTAGATGTTTGAAAAAATTCCACGTAGGGATGAAACTATTCATCATCCGTAATTGCCTCGGAAACTGAGACCAGAGAATAAACAAGTAGTGCAATATTGAAATTCATAATTTAGGCGCCTACTCTCATACTTTAACTATGACTCATGCTTGTTGTAGAAACACGTAAATTGGCCTCAGTGAAAGAGGACGCGTTGGCCAAAATGCGGGCTCGACGTCAATTTGTTTACAAATATTAGCTTCAAAGCCGATAAAAAACCACGATGAATCAGTTGGAATTTGCGTGCGTGGTGCAATCATGCACGTTTGATGATTTGATGCGTGTTGGATGATTTGCGCCCTGACGCAATGTTGACACAGAAACGAGCACTTTTTGGGCTACATGGACTATTGTATTATCAGTGGCATTTCCGGGTTATTTTGTTGCATCTGTGTGTTTTCAAATGCCTCCCATGTATTAAAGATTGTTCTCACATGAACTATTTTAGATTAAACAACTTCTATACAATTAAAATAACTTCTTCTGGTCTAAACCAATGGGACTCAGAATACAATGCTTTCGCAAAATTCAAACTCTACATGAGTGCAATGTTTCACCCATCAATGAAAGTTCAATATACCGATAACTTTCAGGCAGAAATTATGAGCTTCATTTATTTTCTGAACGGTGAATTTCACACAGGTACCCAGTTTAATAACCACATATCAGCTAATTGCAGAAAAAGATACGTTGTAGACGAGGCAATTTTAATGCGAATATTCCTCCAACAACAGCAACTCACTCCAGTTATATTTCATGATTCATGGAATCCAGAAAATATATATTTCATAGCTGACAGTTAAACGACCAGCGCCTAGACCGCATAAAGTTCTTCGCCAGAAACAAAATGAGAGTGCATGTTTGTTGAATGTTGATCTTGGACGATTTAGGAGACCTTCTTGGGGACTTCTCAAGGCTTCGATAACTCGACACTTAACTCCAGGGCAAGGACAGAGCGTGAGAATCTCGTCCAAGTGAGCTTCAAATTGCGTTCCAAAAGTAAGAGCTGGTTTTCAGGATATTTCTGTGATAGATGCTGTCTATTTGTACGAGATTCACAAGCACACAACAGAGCAACACGCAGGCCTTAATGGAACGAAAAAAATGATGAGGCCAGGCAATAACAGCTAGATGATTAGTCTGGAAATGTTGATAAAAGTTGATAAATGTTTGATTATAAAAAGATGAAAGATTGATTATAAGTTACTTTTAGCCTCTCTTACTCCAACAAAGATGTTCAAAGAGAGGAAGGATGAAGGCACCATTTAGTATGGATTTGAGGAAACGCAGAATCTATGCACAAGGTGTGTTCCCGTACAGGATCCCGCGCTCATAGAAACAAGTTGAGAAGGAAGGTTAGGAACAATATAAAAGCCGAAAAAAAGGAATAAGTGCTGAAAAAAGGAATAAGTGCCGAAAAAAAGGAAACAGTGGACCGAAAAAAAGATGGTCCAAAATGAAATAAGTTTATCTTATTACGAACACATGAATGGCGTACCTAACTTCCAGATTCGGATTTCCCATTCCCCGCACCCCCTCGGAGCGCTTATTCCCCATAGACACAGTAAATGCATTCTCATAAGAAAATTATCAAAGGAGAACAGAGAAACTATATTAGTGAGAACCATCGCAAACATTTCATGCAATGGTACTTTTTACATGTATACGTTCAACCTTCATATAATTGATAGTCAAATACATGGACTTGTTTATTGGGAATAATTAATGTAACGTATTCTGCTTTAAGAGAACTTTAAAATAATTTTTAAAAAATCTAGAGCTTCGTTCTTCATATTCTACTCAAGAACCACGTTTCAGTCCATGTTAGCACAGCTTACAGAAAATGACAAACAAATCACTCAAGGAAAACCCAAGAAGAAAACCGTAAATAAAAACAATAGCATGATTCAAGACAAAATTCTTACGCGATGACTGAGTTCCGCATTGCGACGCAGTGTCCAGAAAGGAGGCGTAACAAACAGTAACGCGATACCGGCAATCACGTAACGGCAATGCTCCTATTCAAGGGCATTAGTTAGTCTCCATGAACACGATGAAACCACAACACGCCTGTTAAACCTACTGCCCCTCCAAATTGCTGAAATCTACATTCGAGTTTTTCGGCTGCTCATCAACTGCGACCACACGAAGTACTGAGGCCATTGCGTGACATGAGGTGACAGCTGCAGTGTGGGGCCCGAGTCGCAATTTGCATTCTTGTGATGGCACAACACACTTTCCTGCGGCGTCAACTTCAGCTGAATTTTCATCACGCGAAAACCGCATCAGATCAAACGACGTACAATTGGCTGAGGCAATGATTGAATTAATGGATATGCAAATGAAAAAGCTCAAAATGTTACACAAAAGTTTGTGTTTGGAGAATGCATTAATTGAAGAGAGGGAAAACAAAAGAACAAAATTTGTAAAACGTTTTTCAAAAGTTTAACTTTAGAATATTATTCAGCTGACATTCACAAATTCACATTAATGACTCTTATTTTACACAGGCAAGAGAGACCCCTCAACAATAACACAATTGCCGAGAAAATAAAGATGCAAGTAAACTTCTTAACTCCCTTTAAAAAATCGTGTCAGCGAAGACGAAGGTATACGTTACAAGTGGAAAACTTCACTTTGTAATAAAAAATAACAACAAAGAAAAACATTACATAGTGCAAAAAATCCTTTCGCTGACAAAATCAGTGCTGCAGAATTATAGGGAAGACTAAAACAACGAATGTTTTGAGACAATTTCAGTCCTAATTTTCCCTAGCTCTGAAATACACTATGTATCGATCCTGAAATTTAACACCACGAGACTTGAGGCAATGCCTCCCATATCTCAGACACAAGGGGCATTGGCCGGTCTTCTCCAAGCATAAATAAAAAGGGAACGAACAGAAACAGCCGCAGTGGGTGGCAAGAGCAGGCGTCATTTTTTCGTCGAGTTCGGTGGTCGATCGTCTCGGGCGGAGCTGATGTACGATCGAACAAACCTGGACAGATTTCGCCGATCGCACGTCGGCCATCCGTGATACGACCACCAAACTCGACCAAAAAATGCAACATGCTCCGAGCTTGAGCGACTGCTTCAGGGAGCCAGTCATCAATTGCCGTAAAAATGAAGATGTTTAGCCACTCAGGAAATAAAGCACCATGGACCGAAATAGGAAAACCAGCGTGTCAAAACTAAGTATCGAGTATTTCACGAGTGCAAAACTAGGCAAAACAGTTTCTTACTGGAACAATTACTTGGTTTCAAATAGATTCGTGCACTAGATAGATATTTAAACGGTTCAAGAGATACATGAAAAGAATAAGAATTCCATACACTTCCTTCGGCGAGCTCAAAGTCTTGAAGATAAAATGAAGGACTCTTCCCTCCAGTGCACTTCCTCTTGAGACAATTTCTAGTTAAAAACCAAGGAATTAACCTTCAAACGGAGCAAAACGAAACTTCTGCTGTTAAACACGTTTCCTGATAAGTGATTGCGCATAGAACACGCCAACTGAGAAACCATGTGCATAGGATGCTTTGCAATTCGACTTGCGGGAATAAAATTTAACTTGATTCAAGCTTTACCTTTTCAAATCTTCACTGTCATCAATAAATGCTAGCAGCTGGAGGCCAAATCGTTAATTACTGTATAGAGGTTCGTAAAATTATGGATGCAAGGAACTTTATGCGATGGCTCGAAGGCAGCTTCACTAGCAGTGATATCAACAACAGCAACATCAACAACATCAGCAACATCAGCAACATTAGTAACATCAGCAACATCAACAACACCAGCACCATCAACACCAGCAGCACCATCAACACCAGCAGCACCATCAACAACACCAGCACCATTAACAACGCCAGCACCATCAACAACGCCAGCACCATCAACACCAGCAGCACCATCAACACCAACAGCACCATCAACACCAGCAGCACCATCAACACCAGCAGCAGCCGTGTACAGTAGCACCACCAATAACAGCAATGGCACTCTCACCACCACAACCACAGGGCGGTTACCAGCCGAGAAGCACATCCCACAGCTTCCACAGGCGGCTGCTCATGCAAGACTCAATTTCGCTCACTCTGTCCGTGAACAAGATGCTCACACTTTCGAAAAGATGCATTTGATATTTGGAGAAAAATTCAGTTATATAACTTTCGAGACCGTAATATTTTGGTATGGCGTTCCATGATACAAAAATTTCACAAACAAGTTCCTTCAGAAACATTAGCTGCGAAGGCAACTTATGAAAAACTACAACAAGATGCTAGTTTAGCGTCAGAAAAAGAACGGCATTTGTGAGTATGAATAAATCTTGCACCAGTAAAAGAATTGGAAAAAGTTTACCAAACTCCCTGATTATTATAAACAAAAATTTCAGAAATGCAGTCAAGGTTAAAATTCTCACTTGAATTAAAAAAAATACACGGAAGCAACACGAACCATTGATCTCCCGTATAAAAGCTGTCAGTTTTGCAAAGCTCGCGTTACGACAAGAAGACAGAGCGAGCGTGCGCAAGAGTGCATCATACGGGTTGCAGTTCCCACGTTCTTGATGATGAGTAGACCGAGCGTGCGAGACTGAGACACTCAACTTGATGACACAACTGTGTCCACACAGACGCCCATCGATCCGACGACCAACACATGTAGAGTATAGGCTCACAAAACATTAATTAAAAACGCTACCAATTTTGCATAAAAGGTTCGAACATCGAAGAGAAAAAGAAAATTAGAATTCAAATTTCAATGCGAAACGATTTTAATCAAGGTCTGCAGAATCACATTAGGAATACTGAGAGATCAATTTCAAGTCGTTCCGACAACATGCAATAATTATTGAGGAATGCAAGCTCAAGATGTCTGGGGTGCTTTAAATCAAACGGTAAGATGATTGGGTTTAAGTTTTCGAAACTGAGTAATATTTGCTTTGCAAAATCAACATTGTAACTCCACTCGAGATTGCACGTGTCCTCGAGTGGCAAAGTGAGCAGAAGTCGCACTTCGGCTGCAGAGGCTCTTACGGTCACTCAAAACTTGCGCGATAAAGCGGCCTTTCGAAAGGCAATAAGTGAGTGCGCAACGAAAGTAGAATTTCATAAGAGAAATAGCGGTCAGAGACGCAATGTGTCGGTGAGGCTGGTGATTGGAAAATTCACGCGCCAAGTGCCTGTCCAAGAGAGCAAGTACTGATGAAATCTGAAAGGGGCAAATACGAAACGAATACGAAAGAGTTTCTAGCCAACTCATAATTAATTCTCGACAAACAATATGGTAGAAAAGTTTCCCCAACTTTTTGAGTCCTCAATTGTGTGCTTATTTGTAAAGATATCAAGAACTCCTTTTAAGTGAAGGTGATACAGTTGAGAATATTTCATTCAAAACTAAAGCACGCTGAGTTACCTTGACGAAACATCCAAATTATACAAACTAAACAAAAAATCTTCATGCACTGAAAGAAACAATTCTTTAAATTTACAGAAGGACGACACTCTGCATATTAAGTACGGGTTCTACACTAGCATCCACCATTTCCTTACGAACTGATTCAGCGCCAAAAAACTGTTAATATTACAACAGGAGGCGACAATGCAAACCCTCGGGAGTTCAGCTCAGAGCCATTAACAGCTTGCGTTTGAAAGTCCCGAGAGATCCATCTTCAGTAAAATTCCTGGAAAAAAACAAGGAAGAAGTACTGTTACCAGAATGCAATTAGAGAGGCGCTATAAGAAGGAGTGCAGCGAGTGGAGCACGGCAGAATCAACCATACGAAGAACGAAACCTGCCAATAAATGCAAGGTTTTGCGGCGTTTGTTATTCGACCGAGAACAAACCGTAAGCGAGAGCATTTTCGGTCCCTAAAAGACCGTCGCTTTAGCGAGTTTCCGAACTCCGGTAGTTCGGGAGCAGCCCTCCGGAAAGGATCTAATCGCTTGTTTCCTCATGAGCAATCAAAAAAATCATCTCCGCATGGGAATGAAGTAGTGCACACAGAATAAATCGTCCTTCAAAAATAAATTCACCATTGTTACGAAAAAAGTAATACAAATGCGATCGTTTAAGTGTAAACTTGTTACAAAACTCGAAAGATCGAGGAATATGAGAAAAATTATTTAGAAAATTAAGGAATGGGTTACGCATGCATAAGCTATAACTCAGCCATGTAGATAGGCACAAAGTGCGCACTCAGATGAAATGAAACGTAGCAATGAAACCTGGGGATATATAAAATCGCTGAGTAACAGCAATTCAAACTGCAGAAAAACTCTAGGAAATATGAAACAACTTGTTTATGCAAGCAGAAATCGAAGCCTTAGATTAATTTTCAGAATGTACGTGTAATTTTCTTCCACTTTCCCTCAACTTGAAATCCGAACTTGGACGAATGCAAACTTCCTGCTCACTACAGTAAACGCTCGGGAGTGAGCATTGTACTGCAGCAGTATGGTATCGCAATACTTTCTACTCTGCAAGTAAATGATACAAAAGTATCGTGCTTTCTCATCACAAGCGAATGATAGGCTTTAATCACTGCTCAATAATGCACGGGGCAATTTTTCATCACTAGTAAATGCTAGAAAAGTTACACGAAAGTTCACGAGTAAATGAAAAGGAACGTATTGCCTATAGACTTCAGTACCGAATGAGGTAAGCGAAACTTTCTTACAAAGCAGAAAAATAATGAAGAGCTCGGAGCTCTTTCATAATCATGCTAAGTCGTAGAAAGTTTGTACAGATTTATATACCGAGACTTGAACGCTCAGTTAAATCTTGTGTAAAATGGCAAATACACATCCTTTGAATCATAACCCAAGAAAAAAATGACCCCGCAGTTATAAAAAACATTTTTACATTATCTTTGGTTTGAACAGGTCCCGTTTCCAACTCGGTGACGGATATAATCACAATCTTATTTATTGAAAATTTAAAATCCGAAAAAATTAACAAATTTTTGTTATTGCTAACTCGATGAAAATTTGACTCGCGTAACACGACCCATCGATGGGTCGTTTGAAAAATCCTAACAATCTTTTTTAAATTAATCGCATTAAATGGACCCAGTTATTGTTTGGAATTGATAAAACTGCTAATCACTTTTGACTTTTATTTGAGTTGAACGTTGAACTTCAGTTTAACCCATCGCAGTCAAGGTGTTAATTCCCGCTGCAAGACCACCTGCCGGAGCTGGAGAAGGATGCAACCGAGACACGGGCGACAGAGGGCTCCGGAGGCGAAGGAAACATCAGGAATTCGGCGGGTTGCTGGAAGCGGAGGAAGCGCGCTGGCGAGCACGGCGGATATTAACGGACCACGGCCGACGACTCCAGCGCACGACAGCACACGGCTTCTGCTCGCAGCCACACGGACCAGATTCTGACTCAGCAGCGCAACAAAAGCGGCTGCAGGCCACAAAGACACGGTGAAGAAGCTCAGCAAAATGTAGCTACAACCCACAATTGGATGGTGAAGATGCGCGGCAAGATGTAGCTACAACCCACAATTAGATGATTAATGTACACGGCAAGATGTAGGTACTACACACAATTGCAATATGAAGTACACACAGCTCAAAAATACACGGTGAAATAGCACATTGAAATGCAACTACAACACAAAATTACGTGGTGAAGGAGCAGGGCATAATACAGCTTCAACGTGCGTGACAACACGTGACAATGGTTCACCCTCAACATCACGGTGGAATTAAGGCAGCTACAGCCCACGATTACACGACGAAGATGCACGAAAAAAAATGCTGCCTGAACATCCATGCATATAAGGCGAAGATCCGCTCTCAGAAGGACGTCAAATGCAGCTATAACCAACTATATAATACACGGTGAAGGTGAACCATAAAATGTCCCTTCATCACGCAGACACACAGCAAAGGCCTCACTCTGAGCAGCGCGGGAAAATGCAGTGACAACCCAAAACCCAAAAATGTACGACGATGGTACAATATAGCAACAACGCACAAGATGAAAGCACTGACTTCGAAGTATGAGAGAGCTAGCTCAATTCTACGATGCTCAGTTCAGTGTTCGCGTGTAGAGACGGCCATACTAGAGTGCTAATCTGAAAGAACATCGATTTAAAAGTCGTTCAAAACCCTAAGGAACGAAATTTGCAACACGAAATTGAATTGAAGTGCATTACTCACTGAGGCAAACGAAGGAAGCAAATTAGAACACCGATACTCGTCATAGTGGTATGATGTATTGAACAAATGTACGCATGCAGGCACGGTCTAATTATCTCTAATACAACGTTTGCTGAGCCATGGGAAGCGTAGCACTTCTCAAGCACACATATTAATGGTGGCAGACAAACATTCGGCGCTGCTAAGCGACAGGATGAGAAGTCGCAGAATTTCCTGTCCGAATTCGGCCGACTAACTGCTTCCCTTGGAAAAGGGGAGGGGGAGCTAATCAAGGTTTTGCAGGAATTACTTTCGTTGGAGGCAATCATGTGGCGTGAGAAAGTCTTGTAGGAAATATCACTACCGACAGGATACGGTTGTAGTGACAAAAAGTTTGGACTTTTCCAGGAAGTGAAGCAAGAACATAGCAGCTTTCGGCTTCCGTTTGGACCGTCAAAAAATCAAGCATACCCATGTTTGAAACAAGAAACAGCAGTATAAGAATCAGGACGAAAACGTTAACTTATTCTGTCGCGTCTGTCAATCCAATGGTAAAACTCACAATAAAAGAGGCTTCACCAAAACAAGAACAAAGAAGATCTTACCTAAAAAATGTTAAATGAACTGCGTGAATTAAAATTCAACGAATCTATTTTTTTTTAAATATCCTCGAATTTAGTCAAAACATCGAACTGACTCGTGCTCTTCCCGTATGTAGCAACGATTGGATACATTGTTCACTTATTTATGGTAACTACTTATGTCAGGCAGTCATACCATTTATAACTATGAAAGCGTTGTAAGGGATATTTCACGCCAAGCTGCTCTCCAAGACAATAGAATGAAGGTGCTCTTTGCAAAAATAATTGAATACACATGCAGTGAAAGTAAAATATTATTCGCTCGTTTAACAAGTCTGCTGCAAATCTGAAAACTTAAATTTTTAGAATTTCTTTCCGCAACAAGGCAGAGAAAATTTTAGTACGAAGGATTTAAGATTTCAATCCTCGATGTGTAAAAGTATCGTCCGGATTCACATAAGCTATTAACTCGATATTTAATTTCACAATTTTGCTCAACGTTTCAAACTTTTGAACATTTAAATCAAGATCACTTTCAAATGCTGCACATAAGTAACAAAAACTGTATTAGTAAAAAGAAATAATAGGTACTCACCTCAATGGGGTCGATTTCTCCAATGAACTCTTGGAGAAATTTTCTCGGTAAAATTCGAAAAAAAACACGACCACAGGATTTACTTTGTCTTTGTTTTCAGCAGCTGAGAAAAGGGAGGACAAATCTCATCTGACAGTAGTTTATTCAAATACTTTTTGAAAGTAAAATTTTGCTCTCATCGCCGTAAAAAACTGCATCCATTTTCTAATGAAAATGATGAAGAAGCGCAATAAGAAGAAATGCCATGAAATTTTCCAGGTTCAGGAAAAATCCATTTTTGTAACAAATGCCAACAAAATATGTTATCCCAAAGGTACTTGAAAACACGAATGATATCAAACACCTAGTTTCAATGAACAAAAAAATAAGAACAAAATGAAAATGAACAAAAATTGCTATACCGATTGACCATCAGAGAAAGATAAGCTATCTTTAAAATAAGCTTCGTAAAGAGGAGAAAGCTTTAACTAATTTCTCAAATAATTATTTGAGAAGCGTGTCGAACAGTAAACTCAAGTTAAAAAATTATCAAAGCTTATGTAACTGCAATTTTTGATAGCGAAAAATATGCACCAGAAATGCACACAAAAAT
>JACJUY010000927.1:135158-166078 GCA_014220935.1 Platorchestia sp. MABIK
GCCCCATTCCGTACACCGTGGGCCACATTTTGTACACCGCGGGCCACATTCCGTACACCGCGGGCCACACACGGCTTCGCATTGCTGACTCAGCACTTTGCATCACACAAAAGTGCCGCTCCTCGAACGCGAGAACCGAGCTGAAGTAATTGATGAAGTTAGGATTTCTACGAACCTGATCATTTCTTCTCCGAGTAGTGACAGAAGAGACAAAGTCAAAGCTAAATACTTTGCAGCTAAGATCAAAATAATAGAAACTTTTTCCTCGAATATCAAAGCCATCGCTACAGTGACCTATGTTGCTGAAGCATATCTTGTATCCCACACTTGTTGCCCAGAAATGTATTGCAGACAGAGACAAAAATCATGAGCTTCGGTCCCATTAAAAAATTCTTGAACGAAAAATTCATGTGAGACCAATCTTGCTCAAATGCAATCGAATAAAGAACAAAACGCTTTAACTCGATGCCAGTCACCCTTTGTTCATCATCGTAGAGCCGAAAACTGAGGTAACTCAGAGGCTGGAAGAACAGCAACAATAGCAGCAGTATTAATATATACCAATAGCAGCGCAGTGGCAATAACACCAACACCAGTAAAAGTAACAGCAGCAGCAATAACAGCAGCAGCAACAACAGCAATAGCAGCAGCATCAGCAACAGAGGTACAGGTGACAGAATGCTCTGCTCTCACCGCGAGCGGCGCCACGAGCCCTGCTCACGCTATACCTGTACCATGGTCCTGCTCCACTTGGAAGCGTGCTCGGAATTTCAGGTTCTCGTTACATTGCCTTGTTATACAGTCGACCCACTAGCGATAGGACAACAAGCCTCAACTCATACTGATGAAAATTGGTCCCAGTTTTTTTAGCTAAAAAGATGGGTGATTCGAGTTACAGAAGATCTGAAAATGACGTGGACTAATTTTCATCTGCAGATGATAAGGTGCACATTAGATAACGTTGTGTAACTCGAGAATCTACTGTCTCCCGGAACTAGAATGATTAGTGCGATCAATAACGATAATTGATTATTTATACTAATCAATATTGAACTGCGCATGATAACACCCAATACCACTGTGAGTGAACTCACTCTTTTTAAGAAAAACCTATCATACTTTATTAGCCACTGAGCCCAGATGTGCAGTCCAGTAGTTCTGGCGAAATGAAAAGCTAAGAAAGCTTCATCACGAAGTTTCTTACATCACGAAGCTGCCTTCATTCAAGAATTCCCTTCAACATCAAACTAACTTTTCAAATTTAATTTTATCTAAGAACGATTTAGGTCACTAATAGCATCATCGACTGCGATTATTAAAATATCTATTAAATTTTGGCATTCTTTCATAATTGTCTTTTCGATCTAGTTCCAAAGGTCAACGTAACCTTTAAAACTCGTAAGTTGTAAAAATTTAACCTCAATCGACAAATTTAGCTTTAACGCATATAACGAAAGATGGCAGTGTAGGACAGAAGATAAATCATGCTGAAGCTTCATTTGGGGGGTGAAACAAACACGGTCAGCCAGATAGAGGGGGCCAGACTGACGAGCGTGCAAGACGTGAGCTATTAATAGCAAGGAGCACACAGCACGTTCCCCTCACGTATATAAATACGACCTATTAGCACGGAACGAAGGGTAGATGGCTCGAGCCCGTGTACCGTGTCTTCATGTAATTAATAGCTCCCTCAAGGGAAGACATCAGTGCGGTGAGCAGTAAAGAAAATCATTCAAGAATTGTAAGTCAAACGTAAGATTAGTCTCGATAAAGTCACTCATCAGAATAAAAACAATTTTTCAATTTTCAACCGTCTAAAGCATTCACTCTCATGTCACGTAATGACAATGAATTTCTTCCATGAACCTCAGTTTTACCCATGAAAATATTCAGACATTCACTCCGTATAATTTAATAGTCATGAATACAAACATTTTACTCTAATGAAGGTAAAAAAACAGCAACAACTTTTTTAGATGAAAAAAAGCTAATCCTTTATCGTTTTTCTCAAAAAAGGATAAAGTCCAAGCCTGACCCCAAGCCTGTGATACCTCACAGGAGTAATCTGATTATAGTTATTAGCTTGAAGGTAATGGGCGGCAGACATGTGGAGGACGACCGCTCTGAGTGGAAACTGAGGGTTTCTGAGACCGGATTTTCAACCAATTTACGTCAGCAGTACAGCTGACAGAGTGCTTCTTTTGTACGGTGCGCTAAGCGGTGCAGCACGGAGTGTAACCAACTTGAATAGGAAGTATGCACTTAAGAATGGGTAGTAAGTTTCTGTGACTCCACTTCTGACCAATTCACATCATCGAAGCGGTAGGGCAGGCAGTGTAGTTATTGGCTACGCTAAAAGCTGTAGCTCGTCTCCGCAGTCGCGTCTCTGGGAACAAACTAGAGGTGAGAAATGCCGCTGTGGCATGGTGCTAGAGCGTGGAGAGATGAAGAGATCAGCTGAGGGCACCAAGTGTATCACCAGATCAACGGGTCTTGAGCACCGTTGTTCTAGCTACACTGCCGCTTCATCCTGCAGCTGTGGCTGCTCTATAATTAGGGTGTTCTCATTGAGACCATTATAATTGTCTCGATGAGATCACCCACATCCGCACAAACTTTGAGCCTTGCAATTGAGGAAACAAGATAAGATTAGAAGTTAGTTCAAGCCTCCCTAACCGCAACAAAGGCATTTTAAGAAAGGAAAGAGGGAGGCACCATTTAATATGGACTTTGGGAACGCAGAATCTATGCACAAGGTACATAGAAACAACCCATTGAGAAAGAAGTTTATGAAACAAGATAGAAGTCGAAGAATGAGGCTGTAGGTGCTGAAAAACAAGACAGTAGTGAACCGAAAAACATGGTCCGTAACTAAACGAAAAAACCTATTCTATTTCAACAAAAAAAAAGCCTACCTAATCTCAAGCTCGGGACCTCATACATTCCTCATGGGATGGAAACCACACTAATATCGAAATTCAAATACCCATGAAACAATAACCTCGTAGTACTCTATAGCAGAGCATAACTAAAGCGCGTCGCAATCACTATTCAGCGAATTTTATTTCCCAAGCCAATTAACACGGTGATTACTAACGCCGTACGACCCTTCGATGAGTCGTTTGAAAAATTTTAACAATCTTTTATAATTAATTGTATATAGTGGACCCAGTTAAATTATAGTGGACCCAGTTAAATATCATTTGGTATTTATAAAATTGCTGACAACTTCTTCAACTTTCAATTTGAGTTGAATATTGAACACCAGTTTAACCCATCGCAGTCAACGCGTTAATGATACTATTCTGCGAGCTTCACCTACACCTGCAGCAATTCCTGCGAAAGAGGCAGGAAGCTACACAGTCGAACAAGGTACGCGTAATGACAAGGCATAGATAAGCGCGACAGAGACAGACGATGTGACGTATGGCCACTCCGGTAAATGTTCACATGAGCCGCGTAACTCAAGTTCAATATTCAACTCCAATTGGAAGTAATTTTAGAGATCAATTTTGAAAAAAAAAATTAAATAGATCGTGTCTTCATTTAGTTTTCATTTATTGTTTATGAAAATTGAGTTTGTGACTGTTGGTCGGTCAGTAGTATTATAAATATCCCCTCAGTGAAATATGGTGGGCTTCTTCGCAGGAAACGTGCTAAGTGTTCATGTGAGCCGGGTAACTGAGGGGCCTGGCAGAAACAAACCTAAATCACAGCATAAAGATGAACAGTTATTACGTGAAAATTTGTTATCGGAAAATATGAATATTTAAACGTTTAGGCTAGAAAATTCACTCCGGGAGAGATGGAATGTTCATTTTAATCAATGAAGTAAATGATGAACATCTACAGACCGTAAATAAATACGTCGCTCGAACATCCACGGAGATGAAACGAAAATGCGCAAAAGCTTCATAAAGAAAAAAAAAATTTTTGAAACTAAGTTCGGTCAGACCAAGGTGGTATTATGAATCAAAGTTCAATTAAAACCTGGAAGCACCCAAGGTTAGCGAGAAAGAATGAACAATTTCAACCTAGACATTATGGAATCAGAATACCCTTTTCCAATAAACACGCAGCCCAAGACTGTTCCAACTCCCTTTCATATGAATAATTATAATTCGACGGAGTGAATTTCATTTCTCGTAAAAGCCTGAAACGACCTGAATTTTCATTCTCGTAAAAGCCTGAAACGACCTGAATTTTCATTCTCGTAAAAGCCCATAATATTCGTTCTCGTAAAAGCCTATGAAAGACCGGAACTTTCACTTCATAAAAAGCTTGTTGAAGTCCTGACTTTCCGTTATCGTGAAAGCCTGTGAAAACCTGGAATTTTCGTAAAAAGTAAGCCCAGCCCATGTGAGCGAGCCATCGAAGATCAGCGCGCGCCGCGCCTCCCAAATTAAAATGCACAAGAGCTCAGGGACATATAAGGGAGAGTGCGGCTGCCGCAGCAGCTGATAATGGAGGATCACTTCGCCCACTCGTTCACCGGCTACGTCTTGTTTACTGCGCACCATTTCCAGCAGCAGGATACACTGCATGCATTACAGTGACCTGCAGGTATGCGTTTTTCTGCATGCATCCTACAGCAGTGTCCCATAAGTACTCGAGAGCACCCAGATGGTGGAGTGTCAATAGAGAAGTAGGGTACGTCAGGGTCACAAGGGCTGCCTTTCACTGCTGCTGCCTCAACACCACTGCACCTACTCAAATGCACTCACCACCTGCAAGCAAAAAGGCTCGTTTCGTGAGTGCAAAATTTTTGTTGCTTAAATGAGAAGTGCTTTTGATTTCTGTTCTCAGTGGCTTTACTGAACGGAAAAATGGACAGTGGATTAATATCTGCCCGTGTATTTTATGGCCAGCCTCATTCGAGGAGATTAGATTGAGCTTCGCAGTTTTTTAAATCGTGGCGAAGAAAGATTGTCAATCTTGGGTTCATGATTCAATAATCCTTTTCGTCACTATATTTTTGCGTATACTGTGAGGCAGCTACACAAATGGCCTACAAAAACCCGAACTCAGATATAAAATGGCAGTAATCCAATGATCACTTTTTACTATTATTGGAAAAAGGAGTGTATCCGAACTGAAATTTCAAACTGAATTAGGGCACGCAAAAGTTATGCGAGCTGTTATCTTGATTGATTGATTGATTTTATTCACTCAATACGTAAAATGAATTTCACTGTCTAAGACATAAAAACTTTACATTACATTATTAGATTAGAGTAAAAGTTAGTTCATGCCTTCCTAACCACTGGAAAGGTGTTCCGAAGAGAGAAAGAGCTAAGAGGAAGAGATCATTCAGTATGGAATTAAGGGAACGTGGAATCTATGTACATGGCACGTTCACACACAACATCCGCTCAACATAGAAACAGCCAGTTAGGAAAAAAGTTTATGAAACAAGATAGAATTTGAAGAATAAAGTAGTTGGTGCTGAGAACAGGACAGCAGTGACCCGAAAAAGATTGTACGTAACATAACAGAGCAAGAAATTTTTTTTATTTCAACAAGAGTCCTGCCAAACCTTAAGCTTTGGATCTTCCACTTTCCCCCCCTCGAAACACTAATTTCTGTAGATTCAATGGTAGCCTCCCCCGAAGGGGTTCTGATGAATTTCTACTTAAACTCGCAAAAACGACAAAAGATCATGTTTTTACAACCACACAAACAAGCAAAATAACTTGCTATGTCAGCATGAGGCTCGAAGAGTATACAAGTCGGTCATACAACAACAAAGAATTCTGAACTATTCAGACTAGAGATGTGACAAAAAATCCAAAGCAGCGAGGTCATACTTCGAGCACGAGACAAACTTTCCGACCGTTGTTTGCAAGAACACATGAGCCTGTGTTTGAGCACAGCCAACGCAGGCGCGTGGAGTGACAGAGCATCTTTTCCTGAGGTCGCGCTGTCCTGGCATATCGGCAAATACAGGCCGCGATTCCACAAGGTCTGAGGAATCTTAGTATTTTCCAGACGTATAGTTCATGTTAAATTAAATGTATCCTTACCTTAGATAACAGTTTTGAATAACAAGCACATTGGATCTAATGTCCTTGTTCGAGATGTATTTTGCTGGTGTGCGAGAAAAAAAAAACGATCCGAGCAACGATGCCTGTCAATAACCGGTGCACGACAGCAAAATTCTGATCCAGTGATCGGCCCAAAAAATGAAAAAGGCTGAAATTAAAATAATGTTAGAAAACGATTCAAATTTTAGCGCAAGTGAAGCCAGGGGAGTAAATGAGCCTCCATAGACACACTGACGACAATAAAAAGTTAGTCATGTCGACTGGCTTTCTTTAAATGCATGGGTCGTTAGTTCCAGGTAAATATGGTACGTAAGCAGTCTGGTACTAATTTTAGCTCAAACTTGCATAAATTTAGTATAGGCCCGAGCATCGGCACTTGCAGAACAGGTTATATTTCGGTTAAAGTGCAGATAAGATTGTGCTGTAGGTTGATAACAAGCTCGAAGTAGAGAGACCTTCCAAGAGTAGTAGTCGTGGTTTCGTAATTGGATAGATCTTTTTGATGATTTTTCTATTTTTCGGGAATCGACAAGCGATACTGATCCAAGAAATAAAGTATCGACATAGATTATAGTTTTGGCACGTATATCATTATGTCGCAAACATAATTCAGGAGAGACGCAATGCACGTGAGGTGCGATTAAACCGTGAAGCCAAACAATTTTGGTGCATGTAACGATTTATGAAGACGGAATGATGAATGAGGCGCATGTGCGTTTAAGCATTATGATGTGATGAACACAAATCTCGTATGCAAGCGCAATAAACCTCGTGTTTACGCCTCGCATCAACCAAGAAAGGTAATGAAGATGCAAAAGTAAATTTATGCAACGCGCTGAAGTAAACACAATGAGAGGGGAAAAACATGAGAAGATTCTTCTGATTCGTTCAAGATCATCAGGTTCGAAGAATAAAATCCAGCATTAACACTAAGACAGTGCTAGAAATGACACAAAGATGATGCTTATAGTACAGCAAAACACAAGCACAACGCAGGTCGCCTTCACGTGAAATGAAGTGCATCGGCACATCACGTGACACCCCGATGACAGCTATCGATAACAAAGCGAAGCGTGAATGGGAAGATGACTTTCACTGACCGGGATCCGACATGTGGAGTGCCAGCTTTCGCTTTGCGCTCATCATTGAAAAGCCGGGACGCTCCACGCACGCATCCCGTGCGAAGGTGGCATTTGAAAGCTTAATTTATGCATAGGTCGCCGTCATATGATGATAAAGCGGGCATGATCAAGTTAGAAACAGGAAGACGTAGCTTAATAATTTAATATTTATGGAAAAACCTGCATAATAACCTGAGAGCTCCTGTTTTTCCAGAAATTCATCGTTTGCTCGTAAAAACAATTGTCCAGTGTCACAATCATAATTTTCCGAACTAAGGCTGAGATCATCGTAAGCAGATGTGCTCCTCCTTACTTTGCCCAATCTAAATTCAAGTTAGTCTCACAAATTGTGCATGGGTAAAAGTGAGACACAAGCGATGACATTGGGCATTGTGATCTTGAGATTATAATAACATTTTCACTACCAAATTCTGCTTTAATTTGCACTAAGTGAGGGTAGTTTGAGTACATTTCCTTCTCTGCATCTCAAAGCTTCAATTAATTTAAAAAAAGGTACACCTCAGAATCGCGAGCAATGAGTTACCCAAGTAATATTTATTATAAAACTAATAATAAACAATCCTTAAAGGGCCGATATGTGGAACTCAGCGACACTGGTTGAAGAAATGAAACAGCGGCACATGTGTGCTGCAACTGACCGGCTCAGTGATTAAAAATATTCTAGTACCAACCTGTGCCCGGAGTCGACATCAATTAGACAAATTCTCTTCCTTTGATCGGAAAAACTCCCCAGTCTAACTTTTTCGCCGCCTGCATGCATTTTTTTGGCGCCGCCTAAGCGATCTAATCGCTTAAATCCCTTAGGCGCGAAAACATGCACGCAGGCGGCGAAAAAGTTACTCTTTGTCTCTACTTCAATGCGTTATGCTTTTTAGTACCTTATACTTGCAAAGCTTATAGGTTACGGTGCTTTAAAGAAGTAATTAACAAAAATATATTAAATGATACTGAAGGAGAAAAATTGTGCAAATAAGACAAAATATTTTCAGAGCTGAACTGTACAGCCGCTCCTATAACAAAAGCAAAACGAAAAAAAAAATGAAAAAATATTTTCAGCGTACCAGATTGAAAGGACAAAACCGGCGGAGTCACCTCAGCGTTTTTTCCACCATTTCAAATCGGAAATGAAGGCATTTTCTCATCAGAAATACATAAGTATGAAGTATAGGACAAAAATTTGCAAAAATTGATGTTTGCGCAATACGTATCAGATGTCCCAAGGTGTAAAACCTTAATTTATTACTTCACTTTTGTTCGTGTACTTCAATTTGTACCACATCTGGAACGCGACGCAAGAAAGGGCTCAGACGGATCAAAAGGTCTCGTAAGAATCTGTCAGAGATTAGCAGGTGCAGCAAGAAATAAAAGAAGACAAACACCCAGACACGTGCGCAAAAGGTCAATATATCGACTCTTTACTAAGGTTGCATCGATAGAGGACCACGTGAGACAAGGTTTGCACCTCATCGGCTGTGTGCATACGCATTCAAGACTTATATACCAAAATAGACGCAAAAGAAGATGCTAGAACACAGAAGTTATTCAAACGTGTTAAATTCATTATTTTATGCGTACTTTCAGAGCTATGCTATGTCTAGAGGACATACGCTAAGCTACAATTCGTTTCAGTGTATCTCCCAAAAGATAGAGTTTTGTCCACAAATATACGTACAAAGTATTCATATCATGGGGAAATGGAGCCATTGGCCCTGATAAGGTAGTTCACCAATCTCAGTGCTTTTAATAAGCAGATGTTTTGAAGACAAAAATATCAAGTGCGTAACCTTGTGTTTAGAACGAAAACACTTGTTACTCAATAACGATATGATCCCTTGCGACCGCAGTGAACAGTCAAACGTGAGTGCAGCCTGATAATATTGTAAAAAACATGGAAAATAAAATTTATTATGAAAAATTATGATATATATGAGGCACTAATACTACTAATAATAGAGGTACAAGAATGACGATGGCACGCACATGAGCTGCGAGAGAAGTCGAGCTTAACTAGGTATCTTGAGAGTACACTGTTAAGTGGACTGAACTGGCAACTTATGGATGGCCTTGAATCTCGGACAGGATTGTATCTAGACGTGTCCCTTGTGGCTCCTTGTTCTCACCAATGCGCCATAATCTCTATTGATCACGAGTAATAGTTTAATTAGATTTGATAAGTTAGTTTAAGCCTACGCAACGAAGGCAGTAGTACTTAAAATAGATTACTTCGAGCCATCACCATTAAATGAAGTAGAGACGCACATGGGCGAACGTATAAAAACGAAGCATGAGCGGACCAATACACCGGTGTTCACTCCGTACAAGAATAAAAAATTCCAACCCTTACAACGCAACTAAATAGAATGGTTCTGAAACTAGAACAGCTAATCTACATAACTCGGGAGCCGGGGTTTCAGAAGCTTTACGTCGTCGCAGCTGGTGGGTTAAGTATTTCCATAAGAACTCGAGTGAAATTCCGCTATTAGCAATACCTCTACGACGAAATAAAGTGTGTTATTTTAAGGTACGTCCTTCTCGAAGTTACGAGCAGTAGCTGCTTATTTCAGGAGTGAAACCGAGACCGAGCGCCCATAAGTACCAATATTCACTGCATTTTAGATCAGGGACAGAATTTTCAAACAACTTACGTTATACTAGATATGCAAGCAGCAGCAAAAATTCCCCGTTCGACTTGGCTACCTGGGTGTTGTTTTTCTGCTTGTGCCTTTTCTTTTTCAAATATTATAAAAACACAAGGCCTGGCAGTGTGATTAAATTTCATTTAGAAAAAACAGACACCTGACGATTTCGTCAGAAAAACTAGAACGCAAGATAGTAAAATCATCAAGAGTAGTTTTAATGCCAGCAGTACCACTACGACGCCAAAGAATGGTTCAAACTCCGGCTCCTGATCGATATGCAAGTATCGCATCAAGACCATAAACAAAGAAAAAAAGCATTAGGTAACTGCAATCTTTTATCGAACTCACCAAAAATATAACAACACCCACTCACGGTCAGCGTTTGATATTAAATAGCTTGACGATATTTTAATCTTTTGGTTTTAATTTAGAAGAATATTCTCCTGTCTGTAGTTATTTTTAGGTGCGGACATGACGGTACGGAGACACTTCGTCTCTCTGAAGTGTGCCGTCAACTTGGGACATCTTCACTGAAACATCTTTATTGGTCACTCCATCATCACAATCGCCTTGAAGAAATATTTTTTCAAGATTCTTAGGTTAAGAGAAGGGAATGGGTGAAATGCATGCTCAACGAGCAGAAGAGGCTTTTCTTAACCTCTTCTATTCGTCTAAGACATTTATCATGATCGTCGTAAAAGGCGTTTTATCCTAAATTGAACCACATCTTTTCAAATTGAATAATCTTCTGTTTACTATAATTGTAGCAAATGATATTTTCTTAATTGAATAATCTCTTCATCTTTTGTATCTGCGTCAAAGATTAAGTTTCAATTTATGCTGCTAAATTAATCACAGCTAATTCATGACCCATGCATAAATTGTAAAGCTAAACAGGACAAACTCAAGCATTAAACAGAAAATGACTACTTGTGAAAGAATAATGAAGCTTGAATACATTGATGATACTCCCCCTTGAAAGTCGTACACCTCTCATAATTTTTTCTTTCGTTGCCGAAATTTTACCCCAGCAAGCGCAATACCTCGTTTTTGCACCCTGGTCTGCCCTGGTTTCCACGCATCACGTAGCCGCCACGAAAGCATGAATCTTACCTTCCAATCCGTAAACTTCGCCGTTAATTACTAAATCAGAAGACGGAAGAACAATCCAAAAAATTCATTGGCTTGCAATATTGTACGTATAACTCACGTTGCATGGTTTCATATTCCATGAATCCGTACTCGATTAGGAAGTCAAAACAGAAAAATTGCGTCTGATGATAATCGTAATTTTTCTGAAAACTCAAATGCTCTCATAAAATTTTTTTTTACATTATAGCATCTTTCAGACATCTGCAAGCAAGCCTTACAGGTTCAAAAATACAACATTACACATTCATCAATCTGTACTTGTTCAATGCACTGATGTTATTCACATCAGGTAGTGTGCTGCGAGCGTCAGACGCTCGAATTTCTCAGAGGCCACCGCTGCAAAAGCTTTAGACTCGGTGAACTAATGCGCGTTCCCACAGGACGAGCAGAACCTCACGGGTCAGAAGTCAGAAGGGAGAATGATTTCCACAGTGGCCTGTTTTTGACTATAATCCTCAAGTCGGACTGTCGCCCAAATCAAATTCGACGTAGAGCACTGAGCGCTCCACAAACCCTGCGAAGTGGCCAGACGATGAACGACATTCATAATAAAAGATCCCTGAAAATACATAAATTTGGGGATTTTGGTGTGAGGAAAAACTTATGTGGCAACCCTGGGAAGGCGGAGGCGTGTGAGGGAGGGCGAGGTTCCGTGAGGATGTTTGCCTCCTGTGCATTTCCCAGAGCCGGGCGCTGCATCCGGTGTTGTTGAGCCCCTTCCCTTTCAAGTGATGTTCTTACCTGGTGGGCTTTTCAACCTATATTCACAATCTTTAGATTCGTCTTTCAAGTAATATCCTTACCTGGTAGGCTTTTCAACCTATAATCGCAATCTCCAACACTTTGACTACGACGTGAGCCACCGGTAGTGCACGGAGGGAATTTTCAATATGCTGTTGACCGACCAGTTGTCGTTGACTTAATTTTGATAAATACTTAATCAAAGCTAAATAACGGCACTATCCAGTTAAAGTTTGCTATTTTCAACATTGCTTTGTAAAATTTATTTAAATTTTAGTTGAATGTTAAACTTCAGTTTTACCTACCGCAGTCAAAGCGTTGAAATCGTATTTAGGTACAGTAGCGACGAAATTAGTAGTACGCCCCTCGTCTTTCAAAACTTTCTACAATTACTCAGAAACGATTGTTGCCACAGGCATGAGATTTTCCCATGGTGTGAAGCACGTATTAGTGACAATAATACGAAGTTTCAACAACAAAACTTATTTTTGAAAGATTTAACAAACAACTTCAGAAACACGAAAAGACAAAATTATTCATACAATTGAGAACACTACATTTCATTGAGAAGTATTTACCGTTATACTTGTTTTATTGAAAAATAATTGTGTCTAAAATGTTCTTGAACATTTTAGATGTGGGATAATTCTAAAAAATTGTGCCAGAGCTAAGAGGGAGCCAGAGGAGTAGAGCTTTGTCATTCGTACACTAGCGCCACGATGGGAAAACTAAGGAACTCGGTGCGGACCTCAGACAGAAGATTGTTGACTGCCACAAAGCAGGAAATAGTCATGGCGACATATCTAAGCATTTGAGCATTCTAAGATCTACAGTGCAATCTGTTATAAAAAGATTTGCTACGTTTGTTACTGTAGAAACGTTGCCTGGTCGTGGTCGTAAAAACAAACTCTCGGTGAGAACTTCTCGAGAATTGTGTCGTGAGGTCAACGCTAATCCATAAGTGAATCTAGACGACATTGCCGAAAGATTGAACGCTCAGGGAACCAGCGTGAGCAATCGCCTAATCCAGCGTTGTCTGAACAACGAAGGCTTACACGGACGCCGACCTCGAAGGACTCCACTCCACAAACTATGTCATGTTGTTGCTAGCTTGAACTTTGCAAAGTCACACTTGGATAAGGACAGAGTTTTTTGGGAAAGAGTATTATGGAGTGACGAAACCAAAATCGAGCTTTTTGGGCACAATGACGTGAAGAAGGTTTTGCGTAAGAATGGTGAAGCTTTCCTGACGAAGAACACTGTGCCAACAGTTAAACACGGAGGTGGATCACTGATGTTTTGGGGTTGTTTTGCTGCATCGGGTACTGGAAAATTGGTTGCAATTGAAGGGAAGATGAACTCTCATGGCTATATTTCTATATTGGACGAAAGCATGATGGTATCAGTTAATAGTTTGGGACTTGGAAGGTGGTGGGCATTTCAACAAGACAATGACCCAAAGCACACGGCCAAGAGTACAACTAGCTGGATCCAAAGAAATAAGAAGAATGTGCTGTCATGGCCTTCGATGAGTCCTGATCTCAATCCCATTGAAAAATGGTGGCAGGAATTAAAGTCAACATCAACAAGAGAGCTCCAAAGAATCTTCAAGAATTGAAATGCATCGCCATTGAAGAATAGAACAATGTTTCATCTGAAACTACGGAGAAGCTTATCAAAAAACTATAATAAAAGGCTTTTAAATATTAAGAAGATGAAAGGTCACGCCATTGATTATTTAAAATGTGCTCAAATGGTAGATTCACCTCAATAAAGTGTAATACTACTCACTGTGTGAATAATTTTGCCTTATCGTGTTTCTGAAGTTCAGCTTGTTAAATCTTCCAAAATGAGTTTTTTGTACTTGAAATTTCGCATTATTGTCACTAACATGTGCCTCACACCCTGTGAAAATCTTATGCCTGTGGCAACAATAGTTTTTAGGTTATTCTAGAAAGTTTTGAAAGACGAGGGGTGTACGAATAATTTCGTCGCTAACTGTAACATTGACACACCGTGTTTTTCCGTCGTTCGAGACATCGTCACGTACCCGACCTTCGACCGCGATATTTTAGAGAACGTCAACATCTCATCAGAACCAGGCCAAATCCGGTTACAATTTCTGCTCAATGCATGCCTTGCTACATCAAACACAGTGCTTTCAAAAGCAGAAGCTGGACATGACCTATAGAGATTTTTCAAGGCTTTACTTTGCCGTAGCAGTGAAAGATACTTTCATTTCTTGAAACATTCAATTAACTTAAAAATTAACGCAAAGTCAAGCATAGTCAAAAAAAATTCAATGACAGGATCCCATTTAAAATGTTATAACTTTTAATTCATCCACAAGGTAAAAGAAATTGATTTTCTCAAATTACAATAATTCGCGCCTTTAAGCAACTCAAACAATCTTTCAAAAACAAAACAATGCACATCATTTCTTATTTGTTTTGCCGTGTATTAGAGCTCTGTCAAGCTAATCAGAATAAGCTCTACAAATAAAACAGAGCTATAAAACTGTTAAGTGCAATTCAAAACGTAAGAAATGACCACAACCCGATATACTCTGTGCTCATGAAAAGGAGCTTATTCAAGAAAACTCACTGACCAGTGCACATCATAACGAAATATGGTTCATCAGCCAAATTGACAACACCACCTGAACTTCAGCCCAAATATAAAATCACGACAAGAATTCAGGCGGGAAAACCTGTCCCAAGCACAGCATCAAAAGCAAGGTAGAACAAAGTCTGGAGAAGACTCGGACACCGCAGCAGATGGTCACCGCGTAAAGTGCAACCCAAACATTAGATTACGACAAGAATTCAAGTAGGAATTACTGTCCCAGGTACTGCATCAAAAGCGAGGTATGACAAACGTGAAGTCTGGAGAAGACTCCGACACAGCAGCAGATGGAGAGCGGCCGGCAGGTGGTGCGAGACAGAAGAGCACGATCGACTTATTGACCGGACGCTTCCGTCGCCCTGCACCGACCTCGCATGTCCGGCCGGCCGACCGTCTGTGAGTTGCATCATTGTCATGTGGCAAACACATCCTGGTGCTGCTATAGCGTGAGGTCTAACTCACTATAGCATGAGATCTACCACACTATAGCATGAGATTGACCTCTAGTTAGTACTTTAGCGCGAGGTTAGGTTAGCTTCGGTTACTAATGGATGTAACTTATTTCCAGACATTTAAATTTGCAATAAATAATTTGTACATCTCAAAACTGCACCTAGGGATGCGATGTATGGCAGTAGACCTCGTGCTTTTAGTAGCAAACACATTCTCACCGATCCTTCTGTTACGAAGCACCAACGCATGTTCACCAACGCAATCCTAACACGAATTTTGCAAATATTCGTTATTTCATAGGTAGTTTTTTACAAAATGACCGCGGTTTTTTGTTTCGGAGAAATCGATGGTTGAAGTTATAGTTGTTCAACTTAGCGTTCGTTGAATTTGTGACGAAATTTTATCATCGATTTTATCTCTAAGATCGTCTAACTCGTACACGTTAAGGCTTGGATCAACAGCTCATACTTCAAAGCGCATGATAACAAAATACGATTCTCATACTCATCATGCACAATAAGTTACGTGACTTACAATGTCTCACATCTTCACGCTGTCCTGCGTTCCACATGGATGCATGACGTAAGCTAAAAAACTTCCTACACAAGAAACCATGAGATGTGAGAACAGTTAACGTAGTGTTAAAAGCGTTTTTCTATTATGTGTAATACTTAATATCTAATCCTTATCTGTAATGCAACTTTATGAATATAAAGTTACACTAACCTAGCGATAGCTCAAACACAGATGGTCCGATGAGCCGAGGCAGACGTTTTTGGAAATCTCAATTAAACTTGTCTGACAGTTATTGAAGAACATTTCAAACCAGCTGAGGATGTTCGGCTCGGCTTGTGAATTCAGCAGGGGGCTGGAAAAATTTGAAACGGTTGGACAGTGCAAACCTATAAATGTTGAGAGCAACTAAGCTATTTTGGACAAGTGAAGATAAGCTGGACGAGTGAAGATCAGCTGGACGAGTGAAGATCAGCTGGACGAGTGAAGATCAGCTGGACGAGTGAAGATCAGCTGGACGAGTGAAGATCAGCTGGACGAGTGAAGATCAGCTGGTCAGTCTATCTTGTCAGCGTAAAGCCTAAGACCATAATAACTCGCATTCTCCCGCACGTCTAACATAACAACGTCAAGGCACGTATGCTCTCACAAAAATCCGAATTGTCGGAAAAGCTTGAGATTTCCACGCGGACAGATACTTGACGTATCTCAAAGTTAGTTTTATCCTCGTGTTTCGAAACCGGATCGTTGAAGCTACGCCGCTGAACGACGTAGAGCCGCTGTCGCAACCGTAGCCTTTTGGGACGTTATGTATGCTAGCGTTAAGGTAGGAACGCCTTCAACGAAAGGTCAGCCTAAAGTTCTTAAGTAAATCTTGCACAAATACCAGGACTGGTCACGAAAAAACGGAGAGTTACTTCAAATCCAAGGAAAATTTACGGCAGACCTCAGAAGCAAAGGGGAATTCGGACATCTTAATCATCTTTCCGAAAAAAAATTATTCACCACGAGCATGTACATTGATGCGATTAATAAGCTAGAATGTGCTTGACATCGAACAGTCAACAATATGAACAGTGCAAGTCAAATGACTTACCAGGTTTCTCCGGCAAGCCCACTATGAGATTTATTTTAATAAAAACATTATCAGTATCGCATACCATGCGTAGTCAGTGCTCAATTACAGGGATGCCACCAGAAGAAATCATCAGCATCAGAACATCAAAGCAAGGTCACACGAGAAAGAAAGCGATGCGATAAAAAAGCGTTCTGCGGTCTCGCATGGGCGCCTTCTCTGTTAGCTGAGGCTGGGCGAAGGTCACCAAAGTTGTTAAACGCAAACACCAACGATTGCTATAATGATTCTTCCGGCTGTTCATATTTAGTGGTCCAGTGCTGTTACAAAACCGAACAAAATCTGGTTACAGAATGTTACTAGCAGGTTGAACATGAGCACAAGAGATCTCATTTGTACCTTATGGTAACTTGACGATTTTCGTTTACCCGTAATAATATACGTCCTAGAATTTTAATCTACTGGGGAGTTGAGTCTAGTGAAGCTTGTCTCTTTTTTCTTATTAGCCCGATGTATATAACAGAGGAGGAGACCATAAGCACTAACCTCAAGGACGGGCTTTATACTCTTTCAAAAACAGATCCAAGCGCTGAAAGCATTAAACATCCTCAAAAAAGCAAAAACTAAATAACAAATTTTCATGGCTCTCAAACAAAGAAATCGAAATGCCCCGTGTCCGAACATAGCTACTTCTCGAAAAAATATCTCTAAGCATAGAAAAAATCGAAAAACATTGTAGAACGGTGGCGAATGTGCGTGAGCAGGAATTGGCCCAGGTGACACGCCATTCATTAACTACAGTGAAAATCGAAATGTAAAAAGCAATGTAAAACCAACCCATCTCAGAAACTTCACACGGCAGATCACTGATGCATCATTTAAAGATGCGAGTCTTGAATGCATTGCAGTAACTAAGACTACTTTGAGGCAAGCCGTCTCCTACAAACGGTAACTAAAACCTGCGAGACTGCGAAACGAAAGCTCGAGAATCCTACTTATACTAGAATCGGTAGGTTCCGAACTAACTCTGAAAGATTAACTGCTTTAGAGCATTTCCCTAAACACAATCATAAACTGACATAGGAGGAATTTTTAAATACTTTCGCCGTTTCGCGTGATTTTTTTAAGCTTTATTTTGAATATAACTATGTTTTCCTAATTTTCAGCACACGAACTAAAAACAAAAAATTCGCAAGAAGCCAGAAGTCGTACGTTCGGTCCCAAAATGCGAGGTTGTTCCACGCATCTCAGTAATCATCTCCAAGCAGGACAAGCGTAATCCAGTGGGAGGTAATTTACTTTTACTGCTCGACTGAGCTCGGCCGACACAGTTATGTATTTCAGCGCTGACATGCGAGTACCCGTAGATAAATACAAGAATTCTTCAGATTACAGACCTCGCTATGTATGCTCCCGCAGATGTTACGACGGCTACGCAGCTGCGGAGACTTACGTCACGACCCTCCTACGTCCAACATCTCGACCGGTAGGGATTAAAATTACGGTAAAACAACGTATAAACTTTTTTCCCACCCAAAGTCAGCGAGCTTAGTAAACATATATTTCTCCCTTGGGCTTTTTGACGGCGATTTTTCAATGATTTGAAACATCAATCTGACATCGCGGCCGGTAAACGTTAAAATCACGATGAAAACAAAGAACGCGTGTGTTGTTTCTTCTTCTAAGTCTGACAACTAAGTACAAGAAATATTTGTATCATACACCCTACACATTTTATTATCGAAGTTTTGGCTAAAGATTTATCATTTGTTCGTCGTCAAAAGGAGTGAATGCGCCCAAAAGTTGTTTTAACGTTCGGCGCGACAGCAGAAGTGTGATATATATAAAAAAAAGTAAAAATAAATTATTTTCTACTTTTAATTTAATTACCGGGTCACGAACAACTGGATGCAGTAATCTACACGGGAGTTCCTCACTTTACTTGAGCAAATAGAAGAAGGATATCCCGTAAGGGACGCCCAAAAATGTACCCTCTGGCAGGCTTTTAATCAAGAGTCACCGGACACCCGAGCGGCTAAAGCGAATTTGATACCCCCCTCCAGCCTTGATCAATATCAGCACTCGAATCGGAGTGAAAAATTCACGCCGAAAAGTAAACTTATTGGATCTCTCTGAAGTTGGACCTAGAAACCTAAAACTGAGTAGAGCTTCCAAAAATTAAATTGATGTTATCCATCGCAAGAGATGTACTGTAACAGTTATTGTAGCACAAATACGAGCGAATTCTACATAAAGAAGACTGGTATTTGGTACTACTACAACTTTAAGCCAGCTAAACAATTGATTGTAATTATTTTGTCATTGAGTTGTAGCTAATTTTCAATTCAATGACCTTGCGTTTTCTAATTCTCTATAATTCAAGGGAAAAATTTTAAACAGTCAAAAATTAAAGTAGCGCTCGTGAGTTATAGTGAAAATTGCACACAATGACGAATCACTATAACAACACAGAAAATTAACTTCAAGGTAAGCCAAAAATGCACGCAAAAATTGAACAAACAAGGTTTCATTTGAATATGTCACTATACGCAATCACACAGGTACCAGGAAAAAACACGTCCGATGACCGATTATTTATATTTTGGCAATATTACACAGGTAACTACGTATTATGATAGCTCCACAATTTAACCAATTTGTTAGCTTACATTTCATGCACTAAATTTTTGGAAGGTTTCTGTTTTTATCCTATTTAACAACGAATTTTAGAGCTACTCACCCTTCTTGAGAAGATTCTTGATCCGTTTGCACCGGCCGGTGAGCACCGCCACATGCAGCTCGTCGGGGTAGTGGGGGCGCAGGGGACGTCCGCCCCCCTTCAGGGGGACCGGCATCATCATTGGTTCAACAATAACTTCACGATGACTCGAGAAATCTCAATAATTCTTCAGTAATTTCACCCAGCATAAAATCACACAAACGTAACACCGCGAAGTACTGTTACAATGGGTCAATTGTGATAAACTGAGGGTTTTGAGCCCCCGTGTTTCACAGTGTCAGGTATAACTTGAAACTTAAATTTTTTGCACGGTGGGATTAGACTTGAAATCAATGCGATACTTGTGCTTTATTTTACACAATTTGAAAATTATTGATTTAACGCACCAGAATAACACCGGACAAGTCAACTTTCAGAAACGTCATTCAAGTTCACACACGAATTGTTATTTCTTCAGTAGTTATTCATTATGAGAGACGAAGTTGCGGGACGAAGGAACAATTGCCAGAGGCCGCTTGCCTAGACGTTCTAGCGCAGCGATGGGCGGACGCCGGACGGCCAGATCTGAGGGTGTCACGTCCACGTAAGGAACTGAGGCGCAGGTTACATTGTTTGGTTGCGCCGGTGGAAGGAGCGGCAACGTTCGTGGCAATGTCCGCCGCAGTGAATGCCTGCACGCACTTGCACTGCTCGTAAGCAAAGTGACACACAGGAGCCGTAGAAACGAAATCCTACAGTGAAGCTATTAATGAGACACTCGGATTTCAAAAACCTGACCTGACTTGATCCGGTGTTATTCAATTTGAAATAAATCACTTTCGCCGTGTCGAGAATTATGTGGGGAACATCTTCAATGCTCACAGTGAACGGAATAATTTCTCACAACGACTACCAGCTCGTAGATATTTTATCGCTCAATCAATCGTGAACTTAATAAAGTTTTTATTTGATTTAGTTCTCATTTATCGCCAGTGATCATAAACACCGTAAGATTCGATCGTAAGGCACACGAGGTTCAATGATTGTTTACGAACAGAGCATCTCGAAGACCGTATGAGTAGACATCATTTCAAGACAGCGTCGGTGAGCCGGAAGCCGCTACGATGAGTAACATCTGTCCGGGCCGGGCCGTGGAGCAGAGGTGTTTCTGAAGAGCAGCGAAGCGAATGCCTGAAGTAAGGGTCGTTGCCTTTCGTTCCTACGAAGCCGTCGCTACCGAAACAAACCACAAAATTTCCTCACCGCTGCCACTCGGCAAGAAAGAATTCTCAGCGCGACGGGCAATTGAACAGCAACTTCGTCTTCACAAGGAACAAAAAACACAGCGATCGCTCAGCACTGCCGTTTTTTAAGGAAAGACAATAACTTGCATAGGTTAGAAAAGAAGGGCAGAGAATGTAGCTCAAAACTGACACGGGATCTGAATTGCAGCAACTAGACCATTGATAAAAGAGTCTAGTTACCGAATTTGCAAGACTCTAAAACCCGAGAGACGCGCGAGTCTTCAGTCGTTTCGACTTGGAAACAATGAGATCGCACGCACAAGGAAAGCTGGGTGGGATGTCACAATGTAACCTTGACATCGATGAACGACACACTACCCAAATCCGACAGCTTAAAAACGTTGGCCGGATCGAAAACAGGGGTCAAGCGACCACAAAATGGGTGGTGAGTGGAGGAGAGCTTAGCGCTGCACAACTCAACTGTGGAATGGAAATGAGATCTGATTTGAAGCACGTAAGTCCATTGTGTTTCGCAACGGTCACGAAGAAATACAAGCGACGGTGTTTAGCGATGCAGTGGAATGAATGAGTTAAGCATTTAAAGCGCAGTACAAGGATCGAACAATTTAGTGTCGTTGTGATGGGACCGGCAAGAAGTCGTCCACCGGAAGCACCTGCACAGGCCGTAACGCAGGCGTTACGTTCTAGGAGCAGTCGTGTAGAGATCCTGTCACCGAACTATTCTCATAGAGAGCACTCCAGTTTGAACCACCTGGCACATTTCTTTTCCAAAACTTTGCACGACACAAGTAACTCATCTACTGGCACTGGCATCAAAATGGGATAGAGTGCAATAACAAATTGGTCTAGCTGTTTTTCTTCAAAAGGGTAGTTTCAATTTCAAGTTGAAACTAAATAGAAATTTCATGGGGAAACTAGATCAGTACACAGAGCACTTAATTTAAACTTTTCAATTTGAAACTTGATGATCGTCAGTACAAACAGCGCTTCAGCCACTTACTTATTCACAATATTTACACGAAGGTCAAAAAGAGAGGGTGAAGATAGAACGGAATCGTGCGAAGTCGAGCAAAGCATTTAGCTTCGCTCGACAAGGAACAGAAGCATAGTGTGCTGGAGTTCCTAAAGAAGTTTCCTGCAAAATAAATATGATGGTTATGAATTAGTTTGTGGGCAAAAAATTCCTAACCAAATGAACAACACGATGAACTAACTAATACAATAAAAATTACAGCAAATTTACTCTACAATTTAATTAAATATATCAATAGGAAATGAACAATAGATTGAATAACACAGATACCAACTGTTGTCAATGCCATGGTGTGATAGAACTATTTTCAATAATAATAGCCATGCATCTAAACCTTCTCTTCTCCATTGTTCTGACGATCAGATGCACTCGGCGGATTTTTAGCTCTTGTGTGGGATCGCAGCGAAACAAAGACTATAAAGACAACCACAAGAAACTTCTTAATGTTTCATTGTGAAGAGGGATAGGGAAAAACTATGAACTGATTCAATAATGGTTCTCAAGCAAGTACTTTACATGAATATGCTGCAATTGAAATTACCCAGCCATCTTGTATACTTTCACCTCTAAACCAGATGGGGAATAACGCAACTATATCAGTTAACAATCAATCAGTAGCTTTAGTTGTTGTGTGACTTGCTTGTTTGAATTTCTGCGTTTTGGTTGTGTGCTACAACTACACTATAGAGTATGGGAGACAAAACAACGAATTTGCAGGAATTATTCAGTCCATTGTACTTACCTCGCACAAAAGCTACAGCGCTATTATACCTGAACTTAAATCGGATCACTGTGTTGTGGGTTGTTAACGATAATGAAACAGGTCTTCATAGTTATGTACTTGAGTTCCTCCACACATCCATGCAGCAAGCAAGCAACCAACAACCCAGTCGCCAGAAGCTCATTTCAGGTACGCTAAATCCATTGTCCTTGCGAACGACATTCATCTCAAACGGAAAGCATAGTAAACTCATAGTTATTTCCGTGTTATGGTACAGAATGTGTTGTTATTGGCGGATAGCTGCAGGGACAGACAATACAGGACAGAAGCCACTGTCGACCCCGGCTGTCTGAGGTTCATGCACCGAGGGAACAAAGAGCCCGAAAACGATCAGGATATGGAGGAAGAACCGAACGAGGTGGTACTCCTGCGTGTTTGTTGGAGGGCCTCAAGAGGCTCAGGTAGTGATGTAGTAGTTTGAACAATGGCAAAGGAAGGAAGCGTGTCGCACGACACTTGCGACAACTGATAGAGAAAAGCTGGTGCCGCTATAGCATGAGGTCTACCACTCGCCTACCCAAGCGCAGTTTCAGATGTATAAATGAAGTATTCATCGCTAAATAAAATGTTTGGAAATAAGTAATATCCATTTGTAACCTAACTTAATCTCACGCTATTGTACTAGCTAGAGGTAGATCTCATGCTATGGTGTGATAGACCTCGCACTATAGCACCATGCACTATAGCAGCACCGAGAGTAGAATGGCAAACCAGAATTTGTTACGAGGAAGAGAACACAGCACATGAAGGAAACGACTTACAGTAGAATGCACCAGGATGAAGAAGGGACTCATATTTTCATAGCAGCAAACCATGCATAGAAGCGCCTGAATAACGCCTTGCGGGATGTACATATGTTGTGAAAGAATGCAGAAGGGACTAACAGGGGCAAACCATGCCTTAACATTCACATGGGCATCTCAGACCAGCACTTTGAGTAATAATGCGCTAATACTGAGAGAATAGATGGAAGCACTTGTATAGATATGAAATAAGTATAAGTGCACGACTATACAGACAAGTGGGGTTGCAGTTCGACATAAACAGAGCTAACTAGTAAGAGGTTGGAATGATAAACTAGCTTATCTACCTTCAGTGCCCACTTCGAAATATCAGACGAAGATATGGGTTGAGTCATAAGTGTCGAATGAAAATCAGTCCATCGATGTGTTTAGGCTGCGACCATTTATCGGTCTCCTTTGAAATATTCTGTACAGGGTTTGAGAAGTGATGAGTACTTATATTCAGGTCAGGCGATTCACTTAAAATTATGGCCATAGATTAATACGTGATTAGATTTTAAGTTAATTCATGCCTCCTTAATCACAAAAAGATGTTTCCAAGACTGTGAGGAGGGAAGTGAGGGAACGGGGAATTACGTACAAGATGTGTCCCTACACCCTGCGCATAAAAACATTGACACTGAGGAAAATTTGCGCAACCAGATAAAAATGAAAGAAAAAGATAAGTGTTCAAAAAAAGTCAGCCGAATGAAGATATTTCGTAGCGTGTGAAAAAACTACTCTATTTCAATAACAAGGCCTCGCATCTTTCTACTGGGAGAGCTAAGAATGAAATATGATAGCAAAATTCTTTTCAGAGATGAAACAATAAAAAGTACGAGAACAATATCGCTACCCCTGCTCGTGCATGAGAACATCTCCATACAAAAGTACAGAATTAACAGCAAAGCAGTGAAATTCGTTTATTGACTGTAGCGAATGATGACCTAAAGAGAATTTGAAAGCGAATTCTCAGCGAAGGGAGCACGAGTCCCATGACTAATCTGAACATGTGAAGCTTCAGACGGGGCTTCTCAATATACTGTCAGCTGAGAGTGTCCGAGAATCTCGAAATCGTAATATAGAGGAAGAAGTTGAATAGGAGAATAATTAAAGGTACGTGAACAGGCAGACAAAAAGTCCATTATCGGCAGACGAGAGAAGAAGAAAGTTCGCATGCAACCGCACTACTAAACTTGAGCCAGCACTAACTCCACGGTAGTCTTTTAGAAATCTTTCTCGGAGAGGACACACGTTCTACTTCACAACTTAGCCTCCAGACGTGCTCAGCATTCGTTCCCCGAGTAGTTTGAGCATCTCAAAGAAGCAAATTGAGATATGAAGAAAAAAGATATAACAACGAAAAGAGTACGCATACGTTCCTATGCAGAGAGTAAGAGAAAAATAGAAAACAAGAGGCGTAATTTTGGACAACCTCCTGCAGTGCACGGTGCTGGTTAACTGTTGGTGGAGACGACGATCATTTATGAATGAATACAATATTAGTTAGTTTCAGGCTCCCTACCTAAAATGCAGACGACCTCGAGAGAGCGAAGAGACGCTGCAATTACATAGTAAAGACTATATGTATACTCGTATAACAGGGAATCTATACACAAGACGTTCCCACACAAGATACAGAGCGCGTAGAAGCAAGTTCGGAAGCAAGAGGTAGAAAAGACAAAGAAAAGATGACAAAGAAATCATTCAAACTGAAATAAGCTTAGAAGACAGGAAACACGTAAGTCCCGAAGCCCTATCTAAAGCTGAGGTAACCTTACAGCATCTCCTCTGGGGGCGCCAGTCCGTATGGCGAAGGATACACAACAGTAACTAACCTGAACCTATTGTTTATGCTTTGCTCAATGATGGGGGCAATTATTTTAGAGCAGTGGTCTCCAAACTAAGCCCGCGGGCCAAATCTGGTCTGCCAATGTGATCTATCCGGCCCGCTACAGCTAATGGTTTGTTGTTGTTATTGACTACTTTTGAAATTATAGATAATGGCAGGAAAATTAAAACGGCTTTGGCCCTCGGAATTTACTGGAGTAACGAGTATGACATTAAGGCTGGAAAGTTATGAGACACCTGATTTTAGAGGAACGACTCATTCCAGGAAATGTTAAAGAATTGCAACGAAATATATCAGTACTACATCAGCATCATCAGAGCAGCGATGTTATCATACAACAGTACCACCAAATGGTATTAGTGTTGTGACTCAACTAAAGGATTCGCGAATTGACTAGAAAAAAGAAATATGTTTTCGCTAAACGCTGACTGATTTCTAGTAAAACTAAGCACTCCCTGAATGAAGAGCTTTATTAAGATTCTACGCTGAACTCGGCAATGCATGAACGTACGATGGGCACGTTAAAATTGAAAAAAATTAACTTTTGAGAACGAAAACATTGTGAGTACCGCAGTTCAAGGAGAAAGATTAAAATCTATCCATGTGCACCAAAGTTGGAGCTACGTAAACTAATGACATGAACTGTCCTAAGAAAGTCATACACGATTAGACAATTTCCACCTTGAATATCAATTTACTAGGTAAAAATATTGAATTGCTCAACAAATTAGTAAAATCGCACAACCGCGATGAAGACGAAGGGTAAGAGAAGGTGAAGGCAAACTATGAAGGTTGAAGCAGGATCTCGATGGCCAGCCAGCGGTGGCCATGAACGGCTGATTGTTCTCTGGCTGGTAGAGCTCATGTCTGCCTACCTGCCTGCTTCCCTCCCACTGATGTAGGTTGCGCCTCTTTCGGCCGAAACTCTCAGATTTGGAAAGTTATTGAAATGGTCTAGAAAATCGCGCAATGTCTTGTGACCCTTCCAGGGTGTACGAATTTTTTACACTGACTGCGACGTGAGCCATTTTTGGTCACAGAGAGTTTTCACTTTGCTGCTTACCAACCAGTAGTCAAAATACTCATTAATCAAAACTAAATTAAAATAAGATCCAGTCAATATTTGGTATTGTCATCATTGCTGACTACAATTGACTTTAAATTTGAACTGAATAATTAAACTTCAGTTTTACCTGCTGCAGTCAGAGTGATTAAATTTCAGCTGAAAAAAGGCGTATTTGACCATTTTGACTAGGTGAAAGACCAGGTTGTGATTATATTTTAGTTTAAAGCCACTCTACCACGAGAAAGATCCTCGAAAAAGAAGAATAGAAAAAGCATAGTCGGGTAGCCTTGAAGCAGCTGTTTTCCTCCGTCGTCCCGCAGTAACTTAGATGTGAGAAGGCCGACTCAGGAGAGGCTTCAACACGTGGGCCGCGAAGGGTCAAACTCAAGTTCTATATTCAACGCAAATTTAAAGTGAATTGTAGTAGGTAACTGAAAATTAGAGTCGTTAGAAGGGGATGTAACGCTTCCTTACTCTTAGCAAAAACATCCACGTACCTATTGTTAACACTAAATTTAGGTCGATTAACCTTTACCGTGCTCGGACAAACATTTTAGCAAAACAATGATTCAATTAATTAACGTTCAGGTCGAAAAGACAACCCCTTTACTTTTACGAAAGACAGACATGCCTCAAAGAAACAACAATGTCATCAACATTTCTTATTTCAACTTTACTGGAAATAAACTATTTTTCTTCCTTATCTTTTCTACCCTCAGCGACATTCATCCCATGAATGGAACCAAGATTGTGAAACCGTGACGTTTAAAATTATTTTTGAGTTCACAACCGAGTACTATACGCAGTTAAAAATAGTACTGAGTACAGAATTGAATAAATGCAGAGCAAGTTTGCCGCCACAGCTGAGTGGGTGGAGAGTACAAGTCTACGACCGAATATTTCTAACAATTCACGTCGTCGTGGCGATGCAGCTGGCAATGCAAGTCAACTTAACTTACGCTGCTAGTTTTNACAAAATTCATTTATGGATCTATCCGAAGCTACAAAATACATTTATGGAACTATCCACAGCTACAAAATACATTTATGGAACTATCCGAAGCTACAAATACATTTATGGAACTCAACGAACGGCGGCGAAAATAAAGGGCGGAACTAGAAAACGGGCACCCGTCTCAACGAGCCACCAGACCTGAGTCTCAACCTCTTGGCCTTAGATGAGAAGCGGCGCAACTGGCGCCGTATGAATCCAATTCACTGGCTTCCACAAAAGCGAAATGACCCATAGCAAGCAGACTACATCAAGCTTTGTATTGAAAAATTAAATCATGTCACTATTTATAACGAAAAATAATCACACTTTGATGAGAAATGAGTGTGATATATGCAATTAGGCAAGCACTTATTTTTCTGGGCAAGCACCATCCCAATTTCAAGCCGCACAGATGCCGTCACTGAGCGGAGCACCGCACTGACACACACTTCCTACACGACCGCTCGTGGAAAACTGATTCTGCTGGTCTCAGGTGTGAACGCTGACGAGGTTCAAGTTCAACCCTTACGTTGTAGGTAGATGGGTCTGGCTTGAGCGTCTTGATCAGAATAAATGAGATCGCGTTTTGTAAAGGTATTAATCTTTTGCAAATAAATCTTGTTTCATTACGACACGAGGCCTTTATGCTTTAATGAGTGTTGATTTCATGGTACTTTTACGAACTTTAAGGTTCAACTTCTTCAGGAAAAAATTACCTGTTTGGATATTTTTTATAGAATATCAGGTGATAAATGAAAACTCTACTTAATTTAAAGGACAAATTTAGATTAGAAAGGGTAAATTTTTTTAGCCTTATTGTGTTATTAGCGAAAGTTTCAAAAAATATGCGCGTTCGTTCAAATACTGGGAATCATTGTATTGAAAAAATGTTAGCCAATATTCAACGGTTATAAAACAGTGAAACTATTCTGTGTTATTTATTACCGGTATTATATGCATTTGAGCTGTATGATTTAAACAGTTCTACATTTTAACCAGCATGTGATCCTCTAATTCCAAGAATGATTTTTCGAAGTCATCTATCTTATTTTCGAAGCAAAAGTCAGCATTTCGTTTCTTTATTGTATTAGCTAATTGAGTTCCCAACAGAAGGTAAATTTTTTTTTAATCCGAACTTTTTAATTCGTTTTTTAATGTAACTGCCTAAATATACTTTTTATGATAGGCAAAGAGCAGCTAAACACTTTGACCTCGACGTGAACCGCAGGTGGTCATGGAGGGAATTTTCAAAATGCTGCTGACCGACCAGTAGTCACTAACTCAATTTTCATTTAAATTTAAGCAAAATTAAACGAAGGCACTATGAAGCAAATGTTTGCTATTGTCACAATTATTCACTACAATTGACTCTAAATTTGAGTTGAAAATTGAACTTAAATTTACCCCTCGCAGTCAACGTATTAAATGGTAAAAAAGGTCAATTACTTGAGTTCTGCTCAACTATCACGTTTAAAACCCCAAAACTTTTTAAAAAAGTGACTTTTACCTTAATCTACACCTTCCTACTATTGCTTTAGATGCCTTTACTTTTATAAAATTTGTGTTTTACGTCACTATTCTATTCCTTTTAAAAATAATAAAAAATAGAAAACAAAGAATGAAGTATAAATCCTAAAAGCATATTTTTCAGCCTTGTTAAAATAAATTTTAACGTAGCGCAACCCAGTAGAAGTACCTATTAGTAATGAACGACGTATCAATTTCATTTCGTTACACTGCTTACAATTTTAATGAACAGAATTACTATCAGAGTAATGAAAATTTTTTCAACTTAGGATATTCCAACTGCGTTTTAAAAACTGTAAGACATCGTAAACAAAAGAACATAAACTATTCTAAATCGTAAAACTGAAATGCTGTTTTTCTCAAAAATATCGCTTCCTGTGACTTCAATAAAAGATAATTGTTCATTAAGTGGTAACCGTCAGGCCAACCAATTTCGTGACCTGCAATGAAAGACGGTCGCCTGAAAGCGTGACCACGTGACCAATCCTCATTGTGAGCCGTACGGACAACAATGTTCTAATTTTATATCTACGTGCTTCCACCGTTAGTTCAAAATTCTGAAAATGAACATATAAATAACTGTACGCAGCCAGGTTAAAGATACAGGACTTGCCGAAATAAAAATTGCCATGAAACATCGATAAAAAGGACTGCCAAAGACAAAAATTTTCTTGAAACTGAACTCTGAAACAAAGAAAACTCAAAGCAATGACCTACAAGTGAAGAAATCTCCTAAGTTTTGCGTAAATAGTCAGGAAGATTGAGGCCGACATTCACCCAAAACTCGATAAGAATGATGGGATGAATGTGTGCGAAAATAACTCGAAATAGACGCATGAAACGAAAGAAAATGTACATTAAGGATGTGTGGCAATAGCATTTGCAGAAAAACTTGTATAATCTTCGAGAATAAAATAATATTACACTCTGGATGAGGACGTGCATATGGTTCGATCCTCGCAAACGGTAGGTACATTTGCTAGTGCAAGCAACTTTTCTGGTGCTGAAGAAAACGGAGAAGACGATTGAAAGGGGGAAAGGGGCAAATCCTTTTACTTGAGGAGTTTTTATTTAAATCCCTTCTCTAAAAAAACTGAAAAGCTATAGCAACTGTAACCACAACGCAATTGTGAAATGGAGCGATCAATATGTACAAAATTTATACACATATGTTGAAACATCAAATAGAATAAGCTTAACATGAACAAATCCTGTTCTTACATTGATGGCATGCATTCCTACGGAAAAGGTCTAATTAGAATAACTTCGTTAATGTTACCGTAGTTAGATATAACGCCATCAAAATCACATTAATTCAAGAAACGTTAGCAATATAAAAAAGAATTCAAGTGTCTTCAAAAAATGACCCGTACGAGAGAACTGATTGTTTTTATGTGAAAATTGCGGTGAAAAGCGAGCTATCAATGCTCTATCTCATGATGAGTAATTTTTCCTTCAATGAGAATCCTTTAATATATTTAGGCTAAGGCTGACAGCGGAGGCTAAGGCTAAAGCCAAAGCCGAAAGAGAATACAAGGAAGCGGATAGGAAAAAGAAGAAGGAAAAAGAGCAAGAAGACGAAGATGACGAGGACAAAGACGACGAAGAAGAAAACATAGAAAACACAATTGAAATTCCTAAGGATGGTGAGCATGTGTTTCTGCGAATGTTTGGATCCTCGGTGTAGTTGGGAGGTGCTTCCTTTCTCCTCTCGAGTCGTTCTGTGATGTTGTTCTTGTACCTTTATTTATTTACTGATGGTAATAACAAAACTAAAAATTTGATGCTCACACAGTAAAATCTATACTATAATAAGAGCCGCGTCCGTCTGTCTGTTCGAAGCCAGCCAAAAGTGTGTGATGAGTAGAGACCGGATTTTCAAGCAAAATGCAACAAATGCTTATTTTGCTAAAAAATGCTATATCGGCTGGAAAATGCCTATTTTGCTTCTAAATGCTATTTTTCATATAAATGCTTATTTAGCAATTGATAGCATTATACATTTGCTAATATTTCTATAAATGCATGTAAAAGCAAGTATGACGGCAAGCGCCTCTTAGGGTAATTTGTACACCTCATGGGTAATTTGCATGCCATGCTGGCAAGTGATACTAGAAAGTTCTACACTGTGTGTATGTCTGTGTTACTATTGAAATTGCATTTTTTTTATGTTTATATTTAGTAGGGTTTTCCCTTTTTCTGTCTATATAAAGAAAAATACACCATGCGCCAACCAGAGAGAGAGAGAGAGAGAGACGTAGATTTAACTTACAAATAATATTTGGATTAAAATATTAAGTTACAACTTAAAGATTTCTTATCATCTCTCTCTCTCTCTCTCTCTTTCTCTCTCCCTTTCTCTGTGTCTGTCTCTCACCACATGGCATATTACACTGAACAACAAATTTTTTTTACTGGAGGTGTGTAAAATGATTAAGACTAATTTGGGTACGCTGATTTCAAAAATCATAACCGTTTTGCTGTATCACGTCAGGATTTTCAGTTACAGAAATATTC